>NW_018925003.1:4291-15849 GCF_002207925.1 Prunus avium | reverse complement strand
TGGGATTGTATTACCTACTTGATCTGACCCTTAGTCTAAGTGGTGACTAAAAGGAAAGAACGTGGTGGACAATCAGATATCATATCTCTTGTCCATTGGCTTGTGTAGGTAATGGGGTGAAGTAAGATAACACAAGGGAGAAAACAAGTTGAATAAAAGGAAGTGGCTGAAGCAGAAACAATGTGTGGTTAATCTCAAGGTGGTCAAGTAGCTGGGTGCTATTGTGTTGAAAGGAGGTTAACTCACCAAGGGAGAACGTGAGGGAGAGCAATCAGTTCAAGTTAGGAGCTGAGTTGGGGTCTTGAGAGTCTAGACACCAAGGGGGGAAACACCAAGGGTTGTGAGAGTGTTCACAAGTGCATCAAAGTGTTGAGCAAGGGGTGTGAGAGAAAAGAGAGCTTGGGGAGAGAATAGAGTTCTAAGGGGGTTTTTCTGTGTAAAACCAAAGTTGTAACTTATTCTTTCATGAAGTGAATTTCTCAAGGGGATCACCAAGAGGATGTAGGCAATTGCTGATCCTCTATAAATTCTTGTGTCACTTTGTGCTTGGTTGTTGTCTCAAGTGTGTGTGTGTGATTCATCCATCATTGTGTGTGTCACAAAAGTCCATCAACAACAAGATCATTAGGGGAGTGAGTGAAAGTGTTTGTCCATTTTCACAACAGCAACAAGTTCATCCAAGGATCTAGCTAGTGAAGTGTTTGATATGTCTGAATGGGGCTGCTTAAACTTACTAGTTGTGAAAGTCTTTTGCTTCCTTCTCATATGGCTTCCCCAATTCCACTGGCATCTGGTTGATATTTGTATGTCCCTTTACTATGGCATCTGGTTGATTCAATTATTTTCACAGGAAGTTCTGCTTGTGATAAAAGTCTATTTCTGGTTCTTCTTTGTACTTGTCAACCTATGTCTGCTTCTAATTTAATTAGAAGGGGGAAACAATAAGTTGGGATTGTCAGTCACATCATCTTCTAAAACCAAACAGAACCTTAAGAGCCCATTTAATATTGCCTTGTGTTGATCTATGATACAGCTACATATACACTTTTTGCATGAGGATTTGATAATAGCAATTGCAATGCAATGAAAAACCTTGTGTCGTTGTTGTTCATGTCTAGGGCTGCTAAAATAATTTCTGTGTTTTGTCTTAGTTGCAATGTTAAGAAGATATGTTCGCAAACAAAAATTCGGACAAAACTCACTCTAGACATTTTGCAATTAAATGCATGCGAGGACATCTCTAATTGAAAAAAGATCAATTCAATTCTCAACTGATCATATATCGCTGGCAGAAAGACATCTTGAATTAAAAACATCCAAATAAACTGAAATTGCCAACAAAGAAAGAGGACATAGGTTTACATTTTCTAAACTACATCACTACAGCAACAAGTTAATAGATTATCGACTATCGACCATCATCATCATATGGCATTAACATCTGGATTTGCATGCTGTCATATCCACTAGGATGACCACAATCAGCTGTAACATCCACACGATAAGCATCTGACTTAGCTGACCCAAGCAAGTACTCGGTCTCTTCTGGATCAGCTTTCCCCCGTGGATGCTTTGCCATAATTCTCATTCCTTCCAGCTCCATGGCTACCTCTTTCATTGTAGGCCTTTCCTCCCCTTGTAACATCAAGCATTTGGTTGCGAGATTGGCCACATTTTGACATCCCAAATCAGTTTGAATCCCAAATCAAGTAAGGCCTCACCTAAGGGCCATATATAATAGCAGTTCCACCCGTTAGCCTAGGCAGGGAAAAAGGCCCACCAAGCGAGCATAATGGGACTCCAACGGTTGAATCCAATTCGAGCAGATGGTGGGCTCCACCAAGCTTGGGTAGCCCCGAAGGCAAGAGCAACCCGAGCTGTTGCCTGAGGGCATTGACGTCAGTAACGAAAAATAAAATAAAAAATATGAAAAATTACCAAAATATTCAGAATATTTTTTAATACATACCTAGCATATTTTTATTTATTTTTATTAATCTCATACATATAAATAAATTAATCTCATGTGAATAGTAATTACCCTTGAGTTGCCATGACAATAAGTGGAAAAGCAACAAAAATATTACTAGGACAGATAGTACTCACGTCAACAGTAAGGCCTCACCAGAGGCGGATCCAGGATCTGTAACCCAAGTGGTCATAGTGTAAATATTCCAAAAAAAAATTAGAGAGTTTTTCTTTTTCTTATCTATTTTTTCTCTTTCAAATTCTCTATTTTTTTGAGTTCCAATTGTGATATAACATAATAAAAGATAACTTATGATTATAAATGGTTTTAATCAAATATGCCATTGCCAACAACAAAATAAATATAACTACAAAAGTGGGTAGAAAAAAAGAAAGGAAAAAGAAAAAGAAAAAGAGTGTGACTAGAAGATAGATCCATCTTCTTTTATTTATTTATTATTTTTTCTATTCTCCTTTTCTTTTCTTTTATTTAATATTTCCCCCTCTCTTTCTTTATTATTTTCCTTCTTCTTCCAGCCAACCCCTCTTTTTTTTTTATCCTTTCTTTCTCTCTCTGTTTATTTCTTCCCAGCCTCCCTCGCCACTCCCTCACTGCTAACTAAACGAAGAGACTTTCTTCCATTGTTTCACAAACAAGAGCAGCACGAAAGTTGGTTTGGCTTTTGCATCAGTGCACAATCGAAAACAAATGGTCTATTGATTCCATGGCAGACCAACACAAGACACAGACAGGCTGGGACTTTCGTCAAGCACCTGGTGTGAACAGAAGGGGTCGCTCCGCAGCTGTCCAAGGGGTCGTCCATGGAGTCCATAGCCAAATTTCAGGTATTCCAAGGGGTCGTTAGACCCCTCTTGTCCCAACGTGCGTCCGCCTCTGATTATCGCCCATCACCATATGACATTAACATCTGGATTTGCATGCTGTCATATCCACTATTTGTACCACTAGGATGACCACAATCAGCTGTAACATCCACACGATAAGCATCTGACTTAGCTGACCCAAGCAAGTACTCGGTCTCTTCTGGATCAGCTTTCCCCCGTGGATGCTTTGCCATAATTCTCATTCCTTCCAGCTCCATGGCTACCTCTTTCATTGTAGGCCTTTCCTCCCCTTGTAACATCAAGCATCTGGTTGCGAGATTGGCCACATTTTGGGTTAATCGTTTTATTAGTCCCTGAATTTAGACCGGACTTGCATTTCAGTACCTCAATTTCCAAAATGGTTCCCGTGGTCCTTCAGCTTCAGTTTTGTTAGGACAAATGGTCATGCCGTTAATTTTGTTAACTTTTCTGTTAAATGCAAGGGCAAAATGGTATTTTTTAATCAAAATTGATTAAAATATGAATAAAAAATTAAAAAACTATAAAATTAAAATTAAACTCTCTCTCCCCTCCCCCCCCTCTATCCCGATTTCTACTTCCCTCATTAATTTTTTCTTTTTCTTTTTTGGTTGGTTTTTTATTTGATTTTCTTTTATTGTTATTTTAAAGATATGATTTTGTATTCATTTTTTTGGTTTTAATATAAAAATACCATTTTGCCCCTGCATTTAACAGAAAAAGTTAACAAAATTGACTGCATGACCATTTGTCATAACGAAAGTGAAGTTAAAGGACCAGAGGAACCATTTTGAAAATTAAGGTACTCAAATGCAAATCGGATCGAAATTTAGGGACTAATAAAATGATTAACCCATTTTTTATAGTCTCAATATTCCCATCATTGACTATGTCATTGTCAAGAGTTTGGTTAAGGAGTTAAGGCTGGTAGGGTCACGCCGTGGCTCATGGGGCTAGGCTAGCCCATGTCCTCATCTTTATTCATTTGTCCACGCTGAAGTCGTCTGTATAATTTCCTTAAACTACTAAAAATGTACTATTGAGAGAGACACATCAACTACATAAAAAAAAAAGAAATTAACGAAACGAGAGGTTGCTATCTGAAGTCAATGTGGTCAACCGTCTACATAATATTGTAAGTCCTTTGCTATGGCGAGAGAAATGAATAGCAAAGTTGATTATTGACAGGAATTCAATTTCTTGCATTTGGGATTTTCAATTTCTTGCATTTTGACAGTCTATATTGTTGAAGAATATTGGAAACTTAACAAAATAGAAAGTCTCATATAATAAATGATTTCACTTATAATAGCATCAATATATTTTGTATAAAAATCCACACCTGCTAAACAAGTGGTTAAGTTGGAGACAATGTTAATGTTATTAGTGGTGAACCAAGGGTCCGCCCCCTCTGAAATCTTAACATATATTGCCTTGTATATGTTGTTACAACTTATTAACATTTCGTTTGGACAATTGTGTGATTTTGGACAAAGTTCCTCCTTATTTCTCTGTTTTTTAATGAATAAAATTTGAAGCTAAACTAGTTTTTAACTCAAGAAAGGAATTGCTGAAAAGTTTTTGTGATGTTTATAAAAGAGTAGAAAAAAGAAAGAAAAGGTTGACCGGTAAACCTCCAAGAACTTATCAACCTTCACTGGTTTCTAGAAAATTAAAAAAAATGGTAGATTTGATTAAGTCAGGGGTTTTCTTTTGGTAAGTCTTGAGAAAGAAAACATCTAAGAAAACAGAGCAAGCTCAAAATTCTGACATCCCAAAGGAAGCAAGCCTATGTATGTCAGCAACAATTTTGCTTTCCCAATTTTGATTAAGTCGGGGGTGAATTACTGGGTCAAACTTTGAACTGTACTAAATTGCATAGTTAACAGAAAAAGGCAACCACTATTTACATGAGATATGAGAAGAGGAATTTGTATGGATTTTGGTGTGGGAAGTGAAGAACATGACTACGTATTTATAGAAAAAAATTCTGAATTTTTTGTTATTTTTTAAATAATTTTTTAGTATTTAAATTGGTCACTGACGCCAACTTGCCCAGACAAGTCTTGCCTTTGGGCTTGCCCAGTTTCATGGGCCCACATCTTGTCATGGCAATTTTTCCTTTGTTTAGGTTGTTTTTTGTGGCAAAAGATGATGGGTGGAAGTACTCTAAGGACAGAGTTTGGATGTATCTACTAGTTTATTCAAGCACAAAAAAAATTTACATGAGTTTCTCAAGAAAAAAATAAGACATAAAACAAATATCGTCAGCCTTTCCCCCAGCTGGATGCTTTTCCATAATTTGCACTAATCTCCGGAGCTCCATTGGAATTTGGAGGCCATTCTTCACCTCTTAACACCAAACATCTTTTTGCCAGATCCGCCACTTTTTCTCACTCTCTCGAAATTATGCGCGTCTTTAATTATTTCGGCATCAAGAATTTTAGCTAGCCGACCCTCTTTCACCGCGCAAACAAAAAGATGTTTGCTAGGATTTCTCTGCCTTTTTTTTTTTTTCTTTCTATTTTTATGTATGACACAAAACAACTACATCTTCTATGTTTGATATCCCCTTCCCCGAGAGACCCCAATTTATTTTGTATAACAAAAAAATAATGACCAAGAAATATAGCAGGTAGTTGAATGAGAATATGCAAGCAACATGACCTCGTCAAGCTTGACTTAGATACCATTGGCAGTATAAAGCTCGTCAAACTTAAGCTTTTCTACACGTTGCAAGAAAATTGCTGTTTTTTCTTCTTTTTGGGTTTGTTTATAGAAATTAAATGGTGTAGGGTTTATTTATATAATTAGTACTAAGAATGGGTATATAACTAAATATCTCAAAACAAACAAAAATAGGAGCTCTCGTTTAGGCTAGCTAGCTAGCTAGCTAGTACGTACATATAGCAGCGTCAGAGGAAGTTTGAAACATATTATTCAGATTTATGAAGAAAAAGAAGAAGATAATAATCACAAGTTTACAATAGATAATAATCAAATACCACATAATTAACTCTATGACACACACACATATTACAGTAGTACGTTCAACGCTAACGTACTTTTATTTCAAGAGGCACTGATGACTGGAATTGAAACAAACTACAATTCAATACATGCTAGATCACTAAGGAATTAAGGAGCTAATTAACTATCGGCCATCACCATAAGGCTTTACCATTTGGATGTGTTGAGTTTGCATGCTGTGGTCGTACTCTGCACTACTTATATCCACAACGAAATTAGCAGGTGACCCAAGCAAGTGGTCGGTCTCCTGGGGAGATCGTTTGAAATCAGCCTTCCCCTCATCTGAATCCTTCCCCATAATTTTCAATAATCCCCCGAGCTCCACCGCTACTTCTTTCATCGACGGCCTTTCCTCCCCTCTTAACCTTAAACATCTATTTGCCAAATCCGCCACTGTTTCTACGACTTTCCCAAACCCTTCTCCTTCCTTGGCGATTTCAGGATCAAGAATTTCATTCAAGCGGCTCTCCTTCATTGCGCGAACAAAGGCGTTTGCTAGGTTTCTGTCAGCCTCCGACTTTTTGTTTGAGGATACTGCCTTTTGGCTTGTGATTAGCTCCACCAGGACAACTCCGAAGCTATACACATCACTCTTTTCTGTTAGTATGTTGGACTGAAGATATTCAGGGTCCAAGTATCCGAGTGTCCCTTGCACCAAAGTTGATAGTTGGCCTTCATCTTGATCCGGAACCAATTTTGAAGCTCCAAAGTCTGCAACTTTTGCGGTGTACTTGCAAGTATTTGGTCTCTTGGTCGGTCTCTTGGGGAGATAGTTTGAAATCAGCCTTCCCCTCATCTGAATCCTTCCCCATAATTTTCAATAATCCCCCGAGCTCCACCGCTACTTCTTTCATCGACGGCCTTTCCTCCCCTCTTAACCTTAAACATCTATTTGCCAGATCTGCCACTGTTTCTACGACTTTCTCAAACCCTTCTCCTTCCTTGGCGATTTCAGCATCAAGAATTTCATTCAAGCGGCTCTCCTTCATTGCGTGAACAAAAGCGTTTGCTAGGTTTCTGTCAACCTCCGACTTTTTGTTTGAGGATAGTGCCTTTTGGCTTGTGATTAGCTCCACCAGGACAACTCCGAAGCTATACACATCACTCTTTTCTGGTAGTATGTGGGACTGAAGATATTTAGGGTTCAAGTGTCCGAGTGTCCCTTGCACCAAAGTTGATAGTTTTCCTTCATCTTGATCCGGAACCAATTTTGAAGCTCCAAAGTCCGCAACTTTTGCGGTGTACTTGTGGTCTAGTAGTATGTTCATTGCTTTAACATCTCGGTGTATGATTGGGGGCTCAGTGTAGTGGTGCAAGTATGAGAGTGCTTCTGCAGTATCTGCTGCTATCTTCAACCGCAAGTCCAATGGAAGTCGTGGGTATTTGTTGTCTTTTCTATGGATGTGATCATGAAGAGTGCCATGGGAAATGTACTCGTAAACCAGTATAGGCGTTTGAGTCTCTAAACAACAGCCAAGGAGCCTCACAACATTTTTATGGTGGATTTGGGAAAGAACAATCACCTCGTTAACAAACTCTAGACTCTGAGTCTCAGCTATTGGGTTATTAACTTTGGACTTTTTTATGGCGACCACTTTGTTATGATGATCTGCAGACAAATTTCCACTGTAAACTACTCCATAGCCACCTTCACCAATTTTTCTCTCTTCATTGTAATTGTTTGTGGCCTTCTCCAGTTCTGCTTCAGTAAAGATTTTGGCTGCCTCGACGGATCCATTGTAACTCGCCAACTGTTGTCGTAAAAATAAGCCACCATTTTGTTTAAAGAACTTGTCTTGTTGTTTCTTGAACTGTCTCCTCTTCATTGCGCAGTATAGGAAAAAAAATACAACCAGTAGAACAAAGAAGGCCGCAATGACTCCTGCATATAGATAGTTGAAAAATCACAATGAACTTATTGTTGCTTTTATATATTATGTACTTATACAGAAACAGAGATGGCTTGTAGAGGTAGCTAACATCAAAGCTCCTTTCTTCTCTTCAGTCAATACTATAATGTTCAATTACATACATACAGTAGTAGTACATACCCATTGCAACTTTTATGGGAGTGTTGGTGTTTTTCTTGATGCATTTCTTCAGATCTTCAGTATTCTTGTACCCTTTGGGACATTTACAAGTGTAATCTCCAGGTTTATTCACGCACGTTCCAATATCGCAAGGGTTTGAGTCCTTGCACTCGTCAACATCTGAAAGAAATGAGAAGCACATATATATATATATATATATATGTATCATCACACACATTAGTTAATTAATGATATACACAACATAAAATTTATGTGGTTACGTATATGTATATATACGATGAGTACCTAGGCAACCATCTGGGTGGTATGGGTTGCCGTAGTAACCTGGCAAGCACTGGCAAATGTAACCAGAGGGGGCCTGGTTGCCGATGGTCCGGTTGACACACTTGGTATGTGCCATGCAAGAAGAATTCTTCTTTTCAGCTACAACATCACATGATTCGTCCCCAATGTCCCAATTAAGGACCATGGGAAGCTCGCTTACGTTCGCCAGTTGTTGGAAGCTTGCATTACCAGAGAAGTTGAACTGGCCTTCTTGCACAATGAAAGCGTAGCTGCAGGGGTTAAAATCCATCACATAGGTATGATTGTTATAGCTCTTCAAATACACAGTACGGTTTTTGAGTCCGTCGGGTATGGAGGTCTGGCAACACCCAATTCCGGAGCAAGAGTTCTCATCAACGCTGTCGAGGCCGAGACACTGGGACATGCACCCAGCAATGAAGGGCAGGTTTTGGTTCGGGCGGTAACCTTGAAACTCTGCATAAGTGTCACAGCCAACGGCCATGAACTTGTTTTTGGCACCCGAGATGGTGTAAGGCGGAGTCAACCACAACTCCGGGATGTTGTAGCGGTGTTCACCCTCTTCGGTATAACAATCGTAGGTCAGATACTGCTGGATTTGGATCTCCCCGAGGTCAACTGATATGTTGGTAACGCGGATGTTACTGTTCCTCAAAAATGCAGTTCCATTCGGCGCGCAGTTGATGAAATAGTCACTTCCCATGTAACAATCTTCGTTGACCCCAAAGGGGTATGGAATTGTGAGATCGCCACACCTGTCTGGGCAGTTTGGCTTGGCTTGACCTGCTGCTGATGTTATTGTTGCAAACAGTACCAAAGAGAGCGGCATAATTATAAGCATCCTCCCATGAAAAGCCATGGCAGTGTTGCTAGTACTTAAATTCTTAGTTCCTTCTTTCTTGTAGATTTAGCAAGAGGAACCAATAATATTGTACTAAAATTGCATGTATTGCTTGTGTGAAAATTAAGGTCTATACCGCATGGTCTTTTTATAGGGCCTCAATCATGCATACGCTATAGTTAAGGGGAAATGTCTTCGTCCTTAACTATAGTCTCAATATTCCCATCATTGACTATGTCATTGTCAAGAGTTTGGTTAAGGAGTTAAGGCTGGTAGGGTCACGCCGTGGCTCATGGGGCTAGGCTAGCCCATGTCCTCATCTTTATTCATTTGTCCACGCTGAAGTCGTCTGTATAATTTCCATAAACTACTAAAAATGTACTACTGAGAGAGACACATCAACTACATAAAAAAAAAAGAAATTAACGAAACGAGAGGTTGCTATCTGAAGTCAATGTAGTCCACCGTCTACATAATATTGTAAGTCCTTTGCTATGGCGAGAGAAATGAATAGCAAAGTTGATTATTGACAAGAATTCAATTTCTTGCATTTGGGATTTTCAATTTCTTGCATTTTGACAGTCTATATTGTTGAAGAATATTGGAAACTTAACAAAATAGAAAGTCTCATATAATAAATGATTTCACTTCTAATAGCATCGATATATTTTGTATAAAAATCCACACCTGCTAAACAGGTGGTTAAGTTGGAGACAATGTTAATGTTGTTAATGGTGAGCCAAGGATCCGTCCCTCTGAAATCTTAACATATATTGCCTTGTATATGTTGTTACAACTTATTAACACTTCGTTTGGACAATTGTGTGATTTTGGACAAAGTTCCTCCTTATTTCTCTGTTTTTTAATGAATAAAATTTGAAGCTAAACTAGTTTTTTACTCAAGAAAGGAATTGCTGAAAAGTTTTTGTGATGTTTATAAAAGAGTAGAAAAAAGAAGGAAAAGGTTGACCGGTAAACCTCCAAGAACTTATCAACCTTTACTGGTTTCTGGAAAATTAAAAAAAATGGTAGATTTTGTGGGAACCGAATTAAATCACCCTAGGTCAAATAATTCCTTCCATTTGGGGATTATTTGACCTAATTGGGAGTTACTCAATTTAATTGGGAGTTACCCAATTAAATTAGCAATTATCTAATTAAAATGGGGATTGATTTGATTCCTACCCCAATTAGGGATTTGATTTATATCAAATAAATCAAATCCTTAATTAATCAAATCTCGCCTAATCGGGGAGGAATAATTCCTTTCCATCTACGGAATTATTCCTCTGAAACCCTAGCCTCCGAGGCTCCTATAAATACCTAGCTACACACAAGGGTTAAGGTACGTCTAAATTCCTACTGAAACTCTGCAGAAATTATCTTTTACAAACCCTAGCCACCATATTCTTTCTCTCCCTCACACAAGGCTCCGGCCACCACACACGGCTCCGGCCACCCGGTTTTCTTTGAAACACCCATCCTAACTTAGGCATCGGAGGGCCTTTGGCCAACACCCCCCGGGTGTGGTCTTTTTACTCCGATCTGTTTTGCAGGGAGAGAGAGGTGCGAAGAAGACGAAGGAATCTTTAGACGAATATTCTCGTGGGAGGAAATTTGCTCCCACAGATTTGATTAAGTCAGGGGTTTTCTTTTGGTAAGTCTTGAGAAAGAAAACATCTAAGAAAACAGAGCAAGCTCAAAATTCTGACATCCCAAAGGAAGCAAGCCTATGTATGTCAGCAACAATTTTGCTTTCCCAATTTTGATTAAGTCGGGGGTGAATTACTGGGTCAAACTTTGAACTGTACTAAATTGCATAGTTACCAAACAGTAAAAATATTTGGTCCAAACAGTAAAAGTAACTTCTCTGTTGTCTTAATTGAAGTCTCAACTGATCATCTATATCACTGGCAGAAAGACATTTTGAATTCATAACATCCATATAAACCAATAAGAACAACAAAGAAGAAGATATTGGTTTACATTTTGATTATCACAACTAGAACGTATAGCAACAAGCAATTGATTATCGCCCATCACCAGATGACATTAACATCTGGATTTGCATGCTGTCATATCCACTACTTGTACCACTAGGATGACCACAATCAGCTGTAACATCCACAACATAAGCGTCTGACTTACCTGACCCAAGCAAGTACTCGGTCTCCTCTGGACAATCAGCTTTCCCCCATGGATGCTTTGCCATAATTCTCATTCCCTCTAGCTCCATTGCTACTTCCTTCATGGTAGGCCTATCCTCCCCTTTTAATCTTACACACCTTCTTGCGAGATCGGCCACGTTTTTAACTGTCTCAATATTTCCCTCCTTGACTATTTCATCATCAAGAATTTGATTCAAGCGATCCACCTCCATTGACCAAACAAAGAAGCTCGCCAGGTTTCTCTCTTTCTCTGGCCTGTCAAAAGAAAGTGCCACTTTGCTTGTTAGTAGCTCCATAAGGACAACTCCAAAGCTGTAAACGTCACTCTTTTCT
>NW_018924999.1:4437-42208 GCF_002207925.1 Prunus avium | reverse complement strand
TTTATCACTTATTTTTCTGGGAATTTTGCACTTTTGCATATACAGATGGCTAATAAAATCTGCCTATATGAGAATTCTTCTCGTAATGCACTGTCATAATTGGCATCTTAAAGTTCTCAGCTGTGTATGTAATCCTTTATTGTAATCACTGAAGGGGTTTGATTGATTGGGTATTGTAATATACTGTGGTGTTTGCATTAGTTGGGAGCACATGAGAATATAATATATCAATTTACCCAAAACAACATGTGAAGATAAAACTGATAGTTGTTCATGCAAAAAGTTAAGGATACATGATTCAAATGCTTTTCGTATTATAAGAACTTATTGAAGTCTTAACTACCCAAATATATGATCGAAAGAATTCTAAGTTCTGGTATAATGTTTGAATAGCATGTGTAGCAAGTCCCACAAATGGGCAAGAATGTCTCCTGCCAAAATGAACTTTGATAAGAAAATATGACTCCACCATCAAGAGCTTCTTATGGGCCTCATAGTATATTCCTTCAAACCAAACTATGGCTTTTATTCTACAAAATGGGAGTCCACTTGATTGCTGGAAGTTATTAGATTTCTCGAATTTATTGAAAAGGACTCTTTTGTTTGACTATAAGTGGAGGTTACTAGCATTTTAGAAAGAAACGTGTTGCAATGTGGTTTCTGAAACTAAATATAGCTTTTCTGCACTGTTTCTCCCTGTTACTACAGTTTCAGACATTTATGGTGCTGTATGTTTTGTTATGTTATGGCTATTAATATTATCATCATCAGCCTCACCAATGCAATGAATCCTTTATCCAACGATACCAATATGATATTTTTTCATGTTTATTTTTCATATGAATCCTCATCAGTGGAGAGAAGGCAACAGCTGAATGTGTTGCAGATGCCATTGCTGATAATCGAGCTGAGTTGGTTCACCTTCCATCCTCCATAAATCTTCATGCGCCATTACCATCTAAAGACTGCCCGACCTGTGATGGCACGGTAAACCTTTTGGTCTGAAGTACAGTTGACTTAGTTACATGCATTTTCCCACTATTTCAAACTCAAAATCAGTAATTTTATCCCAACTATAAGGGTTACCATCTCACAAACTGAAGATCTGCACTCATAAATGTCCTCCTATGTTAAGAGTGGTATGAGAGGGAGAGAGAGAGAGAGAGAGCCACTACGAGACTTTTCTCTCTTCTTCTGTTGTAATTGTGGAACACCCTTAACCATGCAACTCTTCTTATGCGATTCAGAAGTTGGGAACCCAACCTAAAAGTTACCGATGTCTTTATAAAAATAAAATAAAAGTGACAGTAGCATATGCTTATTTCTGCAAATTTCCCTACTTCCCTCCAGTCATGTTCTGCATTTTTTCAGCATCATACTTGACATGATAGTTTATTGTATTGCAGGGTGTGGTGGGCTGTCATGAATGCAAGGACAAATTACAAGTCAGAATCTCTGCAGATGATGTGAGCCATTTTGGGATTTTTCTAGTGCTTGAAAATGTTGTTGCTTTAATATTGCATTAATCTGAAATTCTGAATACTCCAACTTGATCTTCACTTTTGGTGAGATGCATGATTCAACAATAGGATGTGAATTCATCTCTTGTTTCCCAAGTCTAGAACTCAGCTATTGATTGTTTCCAATTACTTTCACAGTTCTCTGTACATTAAATGATTTACTGTTAGAATATTTGGAGTTCGATTTAATATGTTACATAAGGGAAGCGTGTTATTTCGAGCAAACTTGTGTTAAACATTTAAAGGGAAAATTTATACGACAGCTGATACTTGAGTCCATATCCATTTAACTGGTTATGGATGGAAAACATGCTATATTTATGAAATACGTATATACTGTTTTTGGCAGCTGATTATGTCAAAACGCTACTAGCTATGTTCCTTTTGTCAACAAAGATGAGTAATCAACAGGAGGGCGGCCCTTCACACCTTTAATCTGTCATTTATTACTCATACTATACCCATGTGTTGAAAACAACTTCTATCCATATATTGAGTTTGATTCTGACTTGGTTGAACAAATTTCTCCCAAGTTGGATCATTATCATGTATAGTTGTAAACTGGACTGCCTTCAAAGTTTATGATTATTGATATTAGTTAGAACTGTGGACATAGCATTTAAATTTTTTGAGCGAAATGCTGGATATGAAACTGCCTTTTTAGGTTATCTGCTTCCATGTTTCAAGAGTTTGAACGGTTTCCACTTTTTTTGGGTCTTCCATTATGATCCTGTTTGGCTGAAGGTTGATTGATTCTTTTGCTTTCTTCCCTTTAAATTTAAGGACATATCATCCTCATATGTATTTCAGAGTTTCTATAAAGTATTAATAAATGCTTGTTTGTTTTTACAGTTGAGTTGAAAGAATTTGTGGTATTATATTACCATGTTCTCTTATTTCATCAATTCATTCTTTATAATGCTTCCATCCTTATAAGCTCTTGTCTTTTTATTTTTCCTTGCAGATCATGGAGCCTCCGTGGAAAGCCTACAATGTTTTGAGGAAGATGGACTACCCCTATGAGGCCAGTACCAATTCTTGTCCTGTGCCATCTGAATTTTGTTGTTTGATAAGTATAATTACTAGCGAGAGTATTTTGCCATCTAAAATTACGTTGCCATGAAGCAATTTTCCCCCATCACTCCCCTTGCTCTCTCTGAAAGACCAAGACTTCTTCCTCATGTTCTTAAAAGAAATTGGGCCTTTTCCCTTCTGCAACCCACCACAACCCAACAAAGGGTCCAATGATGAACACAATATGAATTTATCTATTCTCGGCATTGAATTTCTCTCTCCGCATTTTCCTTACTTGTATGTGGCTGCTAAAGGATCTTAGGGATATCTTGATGACTCTGACTACAGTTAATAGAGTGAAACCTTTTTTTAACCATAGGCTCTCTGGCTGCAGTGGTAAACATTGCTTTGACCAGCGTAACTGGGTAAAGATTTAATCTGTTAAAAGAGTCAAATTTGGTGACTGTTGTAGGGTAGCATTGCTAGAAAGGATTCTTTGTGGATGAAGATAGTCAATCTCATATTGGATCTTTGAAGGGGAAAAAAAATGTTCAGAATAATGGTCCCAGTCAAGGCACTATCAAGGACTTAGAGCCATATCATCAAGCATGATAATATAGCTGCTAAAGACGCTTAGAAATATTAAGAAAATAGATATCATCACAAATTGGGGAAATGATTTTAATCAAAGACAGATGTGTTTGTAATCTTCCCGTTAATATTGTTTGTTTTCTTTCTAGACTACAAATTTTGTTTTGAACATGTTTATGTATTTAATTGGTGTTCTTTTATCAATTGGGAAGGGGGGATTCGAACTTGGGAGCTTAATTTGCCTTTTTATGCATAAATATACAAAGAATAGAACTAACGTTAGATATCAGTTTTGATATCTTGTTCTTATCTGAGTTCCTATTAACAATTTTGTTAACTGGTTCAGCATATAGTTCACAGCATGAAAGATCCCAGCATCGCTGCATTTTGGCTGTTTACCTTGCCTCAAGTTGCAGGTGGATTCGACTTTGATGATGATGTCAAGAAGAAAATTTGGTGGCAATACAAGGTTGACAATTCATAAATACTGTATTTCAATTCGGAACACCTTCTCAAATGCAAAACAGAATTCTATTAAAAATAAATAAATACTGTATTTCAGATAGTATACACCACCTTGTTTTTATGTTGTTATCATATTGTGATGGCAATATTTCCATGCTATAATTTGAAGATACTATAACAACATAAGCAAAATGTGAGCTTTACCTTGGTTTGGTGAAAAATATGTATTTTTTTTCTTCTTAAAAAAGAACCTACATATCCTTATTACCTGATCTCAATATCCCATTTCACATTGACATTTATTATATTTTACAATAGTTCATTAAAGGAAGATTGCAATAGTGCCTTACTATAGTTATCTATTCATCTGTTCCCTTGTTTGTTGATTCTTCTTGGATTAGGAGTCTATGCGGTATGATCAACTTCGTGATGTGGTGGCCAAGCGGAAACCTGGCTGGGAGAACTTACAGGAAGTAAGAAAAGTTGCACATAATAATCAGTTATTATGAAACATTCAGTTAACGAGTTGGTTTTTCTGTATTCTTTATTGTTTGGAAACAAAGACACTGCTCAAGCGCTGAAAATGTTATCATGGTCCAATTGAAAAGGTTGTTGGAAAGAAAACTTCATATCTTAAAGATTTATGAGAAAACAAGTTTCGGTCTCTTCTTTTTATGCACTCCTCTTTCCTTTTCTTCTTTTTTTTTTTTTTTTTTTGAAGAAGATTTTTTCTCTTAATTTAAGCTTCAGCCCATAATTCCATATGAAAATTATTAGTCTCTTGTACAATATCTTCTTACTGAGGCAATATCTCATCACTATCTGCTTCATACTATTTCCATTGTTTGAAAGCTGGACTCATATGTTGATGATTAAACTCTTATACATATTAAGAGCTCATAGTTTCTGCAATTTCTATGAACTCCTCTTTCCTTTTCTTTTTTTTTTTTTTTTTAAGAAGATTTTTTCTCTTAATTTAAGCTTCAGCACTTAATTCCATATGAAAATGATTAGTCTCTTGTATATAGGCCTTGATCTCCATAGATCCTGCTCGAGCCAGGGAAGATCCTGTTATTGTAAAAAATATCCCTTACTATAAAGCCAAGAAAGCACTTGAAGCAGAAGTCATGAAACTTGATCCTCCACCAAGGCCACAAAATTGGGGTGTGCGTAATCTATCTTCAATCAATAGACTAGTTTTTATTCTTTGTATGTATCAGAGAGAAAGATAAGGAAGATGTTCACTCTTATTTTGGATAATTACGAACTCACTGTAGAGCATTGGCAGGAACTGGACCTTCCATTGAATGCATCTTCTTGGAGCAAGGAGGATCTCAAAAATCCTGAAAAGTTCTATGAAATGACTGTTCTTCTAAATGCTCAAAGAGAAATTGCTGATAAAATTTTGGATTCACAGTGGGAGAATAGATGGCGCCAGCAAAGGGTTAGTACTTATAAGTTTATGTAGCAATGAAAATGAACTTGTTTCCTTTCCCCTTTCTCTTCCTTAATGAACTTAAGAAATCCATAGGAAATGAAGCAAAAAGAATTTATCAATATAGCAATCTGATAGACTAATGCAATTTGGACACCATGAAGATGGTGAGTTAATTGGACAGAGTTCCCCAGAAGAAGGCCAAAATTTTGTATGGGGCATGCAACAACAATATTTTGGTCATACAAGTAACTTATTCCTTATTCCAGCTTGTAGTTCCCAAAAACTGACATGCAGATATCGTTCTTACATTTGGAAACTTACTTCCTTCCCATTTTGTTTTCCCTCAACCCAAAAACTGATGTGTTAGCTTGCTCTCCTTCTCAGCCTTAATGAACTTAAGAAATCCATAGGAAATGAAGCAAAAAGAATTTATCAATATAGCAATCTGATAGACTAATGCAATTTGGACACCATGAAGATGGTGAGTTAATTGGACAGAGTTCCCCAGAAGAAGGCCAAAATTTTGTATGAGGCATGCAACAACAATATTTTGGTCATACAAGTAACTTATTCCTTATTCCAGCTTGTAGTTCCCAAAAACTGACATGCAAATATCGTTCTTACATTTGGAAACTTACTTCCTTCCCATTTTGTTTTCCCTCAACCCAAAAACTGATGTGTTAACTTGCTCTCCTTCTCAGCAAAGGAATGAACTTGCCATCCCATATACTGCCTATAATTTCCATGGAGATTGACTTTCCAAATTACTATTGCCATCTACTACTGTAGTTATTTTAGCTATGAACATATTTTTATATTTTTATTTGTAAGTGCAATGACATTATATATCCATTTTGATGCTCAGTTGAATGAGATGTTGGAGGAGAAGGTACGTCCATACATGCAGAACATTGACAGTGGGATCCTCTCTCAGCCTATTATATTACCATCACAAGATCAGAATCAGAAGGTTTTACCCCTTTTCCCCTTTCACTTTTTTTTATTAACTCTTGTTGAGCATTAATTTATCCCGAATCTAATTTTCTAATCATGGTTATTTGATGAATCCTATTACTTGACCAAAAAAGGAAAAATAATCCTAGTCCTATACCCTTTCAAAAAATATTTACGTTTTTCCTATTTGTCATTTCTCATAGTGCTCAACTTCTTGCTATTGCAGTATTTGCTCATCACTGTTAAGATATTTGGTCTATGTATATAAGGCTGCCTTCTCTTGTACTTGTGTCTTAAATTTCCCATCTCACTCCACTTACCCTAAAATCCGACTCCGAAAATATACATCAACTTGGACTTTGAATTTTAATAAAAGAGTTACATTTGACTACACATGTAGTATTAAAATTGTAAACTACGTTTTAGAAAGTCCTGTACGTCCAATATTCATGTTATTCGGACAGCGGTTTCAGTGGATTCCAAAGCTTGATTTAGGCTTCTCTTTATGGTTGAGTGTCCAGTCGAGAGCTCCAAATTGACAGTTTGTTTAAATACTGGTGATCAGCCCTTTTGCCTCGATTAATTACTCTAGTGGTACTCTTTACAATTTGTATTGTACTGTATAATGAAAGTTCTAAGATATTGTTTGAACCCTACTTTTGGTTTCTATACAAATTCAAGAAAGTGCTTTCTACCAAAAAGCTTTTTTAAACACCTTAGTTCATGGTTGCTGAACCTTAGGACCACATTTTTCACTTTCAACACATTGTGGGTGTTGTGAAAATTATCATGCTGTTTTAGCCCCTCATATGTGAAATAAATTGACAGTCTGTTTAAATACTGGTGATCAGCCATTTTGCCTCGATTAATTACTCTAGTGGTACTCTTTACAATTTGTATTGTACTGTATAATGAAAGTTCTAAGATATCGTTTGAACCCTACTTTTGGTTTCTATACAAATTCAAGAAAGTGCTTTCTACCAAAAAGCTTTTGTAAACACCTTAGTTCATGGTTGCTGAACCTTAGGACCACATTTTTCACTTTCAACACATTGTGGGTGTTGTGAAAATTATCATACTGTTTTAGCCCCTCATATGTGAAATCTTGTTTCTTAACAATTGAGGTTTCACCTAATATCATACAATGCTGTAACTCTTTTGTGTTTGACGCCTATAATTGTTGCAGAAGACCCGACAACGGAGATGGTGGTTCTTTTGATGATAGTTTCAACAATTTTTGTACCCAGAAAGCACTGTGGACTGCCTCGAGCTCTTTTCATTATGTATGATTTTTTGGCTACACTGCATCGTTCCACCCGGTGTGTATTGCTTATTTTAGTAATTAATTTCCCTTATAACTCTCAGCTTATCTTCCATTTTTGAGGCTATTTGGGACAATAGTGATGTAAATGAGGAGCAACAAGCTTTTGATGTCAAATTGACAATGCATTCCGAAATTTGTAGAGGAGGAGTTGAAATCCAAATAGAATTCCAACCATTAAAAAAAGATTCCTCTAGAAAGAAAATGGAAGGATCAGATAGTAGGCAATGATGGGACCAAGGAAGCTCATATGCAATAGCTTGAGGCTTAGCAATTAGATGGATTTTCGTATAAAAAGAAAACTAGCTTTCTACCAAAAAGCTTTTTTAAACACCTTAGTTCATGGTTGCTGAACCTTAGGACCACATTTTTCACTTTCAACACATTGTGGGTGTTGTGAAAATTATCATGCTGTTTTAGCCCCTCATATGTGAAATCCTCATATGTGAAATCTTGTTTCTTAACAATTGAGGTTTCACCTAATATCATACAATGCTGTAACTCTTTTGTGTTTGACGCCTATAATTGTTGCAGAAGACCCGACAACGGAGATGGTGGTTCTTTTGATGATAGTTTCAACAATTTTTGTACCCAGAAAGCACTGTGGACTGCCTCGAGCTCTTTTCATTATGTATGATTTTTTGGCTACACTGCATCGTTCCACCCGGTGTGTATTGCTTATTTTAGTAATTAATTTCCCTTATAACTCTCAGCTTATCTTCTTCCATTTTTGAGACTATTTGGGACAATAGTGATGTAAATGAGGAGCAACAAGCTTTTGATGTCAAATTGACAATGCATTCCGAAATTTGTAGAGGAGTTGAAATCCAAATAGAATTCCAACCATTAAAAAAAGATTCCTCTAGAAAGAAAATGGAAGGATCAGATGGTAGGCAATGATGGGACCAAGGAAGCACATATGCAATAGCTTGAGGCTTAGCAATTAGATGGATTTTCATATAAAAAGAAAAGGAAAAAAAGCAAACACAATTACATGGACGAGCTAGGCTTCACATATTACACAAAACCTAAAAGGACCACTTACAAGAGACTGTGTAGGCAGGGCAAGATAAGGTAGAGTCAAGATCAGAGTCGGTGTGTCCACATGTACTGTGTGTGTTAGGCTTGTTTACTTTTCGTAGTTTCTTTTAGGCCAAGGCTTTCATTTCAAATTTCTCTTAAAACCTCATCACTTGATAGATATTATGTTCCGTGTTCAATCCGAGTTGCCTTAAGGTATAAGCTAATGAAACACATCAAGTTGCTAACATCATTAGGTCAAGGTGTTCATAATATGTCGACCACAAGACTTGCTTGGAGCCAAACTTTGATTTGACAATAGAATCGATCATGCAGGTAACAAAAGAAAGAAAACCAAATTGGCTATATTCTTTAGTGTTCTAAGATTTAGGTTTATATGTGGCAATGAGTTACCTAGCTCGAAACAAAGAAGTGGGAATTTGTGGATCGAACCCAAGACCTCTTTCAAAGCTTAAGCTGTTATGAATGTGCGAACAATGTATATCAAAATGGGATTTTGTAAATTGATTGTTAATATAAAATTATCTGACTCAACATTGCCATTTTCATTGGTATTGGTTAGGATGAAAGTTGTGGCTCGCATACTTAATTAGGAGAAAAACTTACCTATATCGGGAAATTTGAAATTTGTAGAACGTCCGTCCCTTTGAATGTTAATTTGTGGCTACAAAGATGATTGCTGCTTGCCCTTAATATTTGCCTAATCACAGCATATTTTCTTTGACTAGACATATATATTAGTCAACTTAAGAACTCGTGTTACACCATTCAACAAACAGACAAATTCAAATACTTAATTTTTATATAATTATTTGAAGCTTTAATTAATATTGTTGAAGTGCAGCGTTTCCTATCACTCATTTGATCACTTTGTCTGAGCCTCCCAAGTGTCGTGCATTGACAAAGATGTCATTGGTTGCCACCTCTGCATATAGACTATGGACATATTGCCTACCTCTTTGGTCTCTTGGAAAAAAGCATTTTATAAAACACGTACCACATATCTTCTTAGTTCTTGCCGACACATTGCAAAAGCCGATGGATCACGCTTTGATCTCACTATCACAAATTTTGTCACTATTTCCATGAAAATGAAAGCCTTGCTAGTTATGATAATGCATGTTTTTTCTGGCAAAAAGATAATCTAGAATATTTATATCTCTAAATTATATATTTAAAAAAGACGTTATTTGATGCAGACACGAGTTTGGTTACAGTAAATGTGCTTCCCACTCTGCACCCGAGTTCGAATTCCCCTCTAATTTATAACATTATCATAACGTAAATTTGCAACAATTCACTAGTGCCTTGTCAAGCTTCAATTTTGGGGAAGATAACGATAATACGAGAAGGATATGTATATGGCATGCCAATTTTGAGTGAAGAGCTGAGCGAAGCTTCCAGTCAACGTTTGAGGTTCTGGAGTCTCAAGACATCCACAGCCAGTCACGTGGCCAATAAGAAAAGTCCCCCTGGCTATAGAATAGAGAAGTCCCTGGGTCTATTTCGCTCGTCGTCGGAGGTGTCTTGCAATTAAACCCACCCATCTGATTGGAATTGAAAGATATTGTGTGTAATTGCATTCATTGCCCCAAAGTCTTTTCTCCATCTGCCTCCTCTGTCAAACTTGAACACATAAATGCAAATATATAAAGATTTGTTTTATTTTTATTACCCAAAGTTAGGAAGGGGTTGGAGGTTTTCTCATACGCATACTCGAACTTGAGACAACTGATTTGCAAGTTAAGATCCGTTTTCACTAGACCTCGTTAACTTGGAAATTTGTTTCTTTCACATATGCAAATTACAATGAAGAAATTATATTAATTACGTGCATTGCGTGAGGAGCATATACCTAATAATAATTACATTATCAACAAAAAAAAACTTAATTTGTCCAAATTGTTACAGTATCAAAAATAAATTTATTAGGGCCATAGATACAATTTGGATAAACAATAACTAATGGGATAAGAGAATATCCCATGTTGGCTAAGTTGGCTACAATAGATGTGCTCCCCACTCTGCATCCGGTTTCGAATCCCCATTAGTTTACTTTAAATTAAAGTAGAATATCGTTTGTGTAAAGTAATAATAATAATAAGATACTAAAAATAGTAAAACTCTTTTTAATTCCCAAATTTACAATTTTAATTCACACAATTTAACCCTCCCAATAGCGAGAAGACTATATAATGCACATTCATTTCAACCTTTACTAGGTTAACGGGCCGATGGCCCACTCCAACAACACCGATACTTACCCCACTTTACCACTTGCACAATCCTCAAGTGTGGGGTTTTATCACAAAAGGCCTCGGTATTAGTTAGAGATGAGTATTTCTATTTAAACTACTTTCTCTTTGGCCCTCTAGCCAATATGAGACAACAATGAGTTCCAACAATTTTCACCCCAACCCTTTATTTTATCACCACCAAGAGTTACCACCCCATGAAAAAAATATAAAACTAGCTATTTTTAACTGGTCATGTGAATTCTACCGTGGCCATTGAAGTATATAGGAGGAGGACACGTCAAGAAGACGCGACAAGTCATGCACTGCCAGTTAGATTCAGGAAAACGTCAAGAGCCCAAAAAGAGTTCACACTACAATCCACATTATACTAATTAATCACACGATGTGACAATTTACGTAATAATGGACTATGAAAATTGGTGCAGTAAACTTAAGCCAAATTATAATTTTGCTCCCATTATAGTTTGTAAAATTGGACTTCTTGAAAGCGTCGAATCGTGACAATTGAAATTATAGGAATCAAAGTGAAACTGCACCAAAACTACTGGGACCAAAATTATAACTTGACTATGTAGACAGCAAAAATGAGATCCATTTTCCATCTTCACCAATATTTATGCATGTGATGCGAAAAATCTATTGAACTACTCAAAAGACCCAAAGCTTGCGGAAATTTGTGATTATAGACCCAAAGTTTGAATGACTTTAGACAAGTAAACTGCCAAAATACTTTTCAGTTTTAATTCTACCCACTTACTCTAATTTAAAGTCGAGTGCTAGTATCCGTGTAATCTATATGTGTGAGTTTAGTATGTTATTACCCCTTTCAATAGGAATGCAAATTGTACCAAATAATCTTTTCTCCCAATTCTCCTACAATTTACTGTATTTTTTTCCTACAATTTGTACCAAACGATCTTTTTTCCACTTCTAACTAATAATGTGGCGCACGATCCCCCTCCTCCTGTCCTTTTCAAACTTAAATCACCAAGCAAATCAATAAAGGAGTGACTGATAGAAATATATTTTTAAAAGATAATGTGGATAATAAAATTATCAAAATTTCATAAATAAATAACTAATTAATCACACGATGTGACAATTTACGTAATAATGGACTATGAAAATTGGTGCAGTAAACTTAAGCCAAATTATAATTTTGCTCCCATTATAGTTTGTAAAATTGGACTTCTTGAAAGCGTCGAATCGTGACAATTGAAATTATAGGAATCAAAGTGAAACTGCACCAAAACTACTGGGACCAAAATTATAACTTGACTATGTAGACAGCAAAAATGAGATCCATTTTCCATCTTCACCAATATTTATGCATGTGATGCGAAAAATCTATTGAACTACTCAAAAGACCCAAAGCTTGCGGAAATTTGTGATTATAGACCCAAAGTTTGAATGACTTTAGACAAGTAAACTGCCAAAATACTTTTCAGTTTTAATTCTACCCACTTACTCTAATTTAAAGTCGAGTGCTAGTATCCGTGTAATCTATATGTGTGAGTTTAGTATGTTATTACCCCTTTCAATAGGAATGCAAATTGTACCAAATAATCTTTTCTCCCAATTCTCCTACAATTTACTGTATTTTTTTCCTACAATTTGTACCAAACGATCTTTTTTCCACTTCTAACTAATAATGTGGCGCACGATCCCCCTCCTCCTGTCCTTTTCAAACTTAAATCACCAAGCAAATCAATCAAGGAGTGACTGATATAAATATATTTTTAAAAGATAATGTGGATAATAAAATTATCAAAATTTCTTAAATAAATGAAAACAAAATTATATCTCAGATAATAATTTATTATTACGATTTTATTGAACTAACAAATAAAAATAAACCCGAAACAAATTCCTCTCAAGTTCTAGGGTATGTAATAAAATCTAAAATAAGATAATAATAAAAACCTAAGAAATCCTAATAAAATCATTATAAAAAAATTAAAAAAAACACCCCACAATTTATTCCATTATTATTTCAAACAGCACCACCCTGCACAAAGCTGCTCATCAGGGCCACACTGATAAAGACAACGACGGAAGACACCAACACGCTCGAAGGAGCCGTTACACTATGCGACGCTCCACTCCCCGCCGGTCTCGGAGCCGTCGAGTCCGCTGTACCGGGTGGCGGTGAAACGGTTCCCGGCGTTGTGGGGCCCTCGGAACCTGCGGACGGGGCCGGTGTGGACCCCTCAGGGGGCGGTGAGGGCGGGGAAAGAGATGGAGAAAGAGTCGGGGATGAAGACGGAACTGGCGCTAGCGCTGGAGATGATGTTGATGGGGATGGTGAGGTGGCAGGAGGGTAGCCCACTGGTGATGGGGAGGTGGCAGGAGGGTAGCCCACCGGTGATGGTGAGGTGACAGGAGGGTAGCCCACTGGTGCTGGTGAGGTGGCAGGAGGGTAGGCCACTGGTGTGCTGGTGGGGTGGCAGGAGGGTAGCCCACTGGTGATGGTGAGGTGGCAGGAGGGTTAGCCACTGGTGCTAGTGATGGTGAGGCCCCAGGAGGGTGATGAGGGTACTGAGGAGATGGGGAGGTAGGGCTGGTGCTAGGGGGAGTTGTGGGCGCAACAGGAGGAGGGTTTGGTTTATTGTGATGCCTAATAGCCAAGACAACTAGGAACAGTTTCTGGCCCTTGTCACAATTACCATTCTGCCCACTAATGAAGTAGAATGGCCCAGACCTATCCAAAGTGAACTCTGAGTCACCACCATCTAGCTTCTGAATTGGGTTCTTGGTGTTGCACTTGAAGAAGTCATCCTTGTTCACAACAAGCACTGAGTCTGTTCCTTTCTTGTACTTGAAATCTGTATGTGTCACAAACAATTAGAAATTTCCAAGAAATTACCAAACTAGTCCAAAAAATTAAGCAGAAATATAGGATCTCTAATTTATGTTTTAAATTTTTTGTCCTACTATGTCTTCGTTTTAGACACAAGCTCGATATCAGGAAAAAGCGAGAAATTTGTGCATCTAACACAAAGTGTCATTTTCTGTTCTGATATGGTGCTTATGTTATGTCCGAAACAACGTTGTTTTCAGTTTGAGAGTTTAAATGTAATTTTAGACTAAGCACAATACGAATAAAAAGACATCTAAAGAGGATCAGACTCAGAAAATGATCGAAAACAAAGAACCTATAAAATATTAGAGAGAGAGAGAGAGAGAGAGATTTGAGCATCTTACATAGAGTGTCATTGACCTGGAACCTGTTCCTCCCAGACCATTGGATGTAGTTCTCAGAGGGGTTCAAGACCCATCCATCTCCCCCACCAACATAGAATCTGTATCCTTGTGTGGAAGAGAAACACAACCCAAAGCAAACCAGCAACACAAGCCAAGCAAATCTCCCAAACTCCATGAGAGATAAATGAAAACAAACAAATCAGAAAACAAGATGATCAGCCTCACTGTTTCTGTTGCCCTATATATATATATATGTATATGTATATATATATAAGCAGTGAAAATGAAAGGTATAGAGATTTAGATGCACAAGCACCAAAGAGAGAAGAAGATCTCCGCAGAGAAAGAAAGTTGGGAAGGGAAAGAGAGAAGATGGAAAGTAAAGCTGGGAAGGGGCCTGAGTTATAAAGACTTGTCCATAAGGCCTTGTTTTTCTGACCGTTGCAGGAGCCTTTATGCGTGGCAAATATGATATAGCTTCGTACGTTTCATGTATTGGCTGTCGTTGATTTTCTGCCATATTGACGGTTCACACGTGGCGTCATCCTACCGACCTAACGGTTTTCTTGGGAATTTATTGTGGTGTGGCATGTGTGGGTTGCCAAGGTTCAAAGGTGATGTGGATTAGAAATTTTGCTTTCCTTATTTGTCATGGTTCTTGTGGTGGTGGCATAGATAAACTCATCAACTCCTAAATTAAAGATTTTATTTGAATAAGAAAAACACCAAAAACACACACACACACACAAAGACTCCTTTTCTTTTTTGACACTTCCTATAAAACTTTGTAAAGAAACTTTTTTTCTTCATTTTTTATGAACTGTAGAGAAACATATTTACTTACAAGAAAATCTAACATGTTATGTTGCGAGATTGTAGCCTAATTAAGTAGATTTTTAATTGGATAATCCCTTAAATTAGAAATCTAACAACACAATAAGATAAGATTAGCAAGTAGATTTTTAATTAAATAGTGCCCTAAATTGACAATCCAACAACGCAATAGATAAGATTGGCAGGCAATAAAACTCCGTTATTTTGTCAATGTTTATATAAAGGATGCGTATACAAATACTTATGTATGGAAACAATATATTTTGCCAATTCTTTCCTTAATTTGCATTGCGGATGGAGGTTGATAATCCCAATTTTTTTTTTTAAAAGACATTTTCTATGGAAAAGGACGATAATATACTAAACTCACAAACTACACGAATGCTAGTACTTGAACCCAAAATCTTTCCCGAAGAGAGCAATTGCTCCAAACCACCACACTAGTGAGTCATTTGCTGATAATTCTAATTATATGTTGTCTACTTGTAATGTAAATTGGGAATTGTTATTATCACTTTTAAAAAAGAGACATCTTGCACTTCTCCATTTGCAATTTCTATCTTATATTTATGTAAAGAATAAGTGCATGATGACTTTTCTAAAGTGTCAATAACAATAACTACTCTCTTTAAACTTTCCTTTGAAAATAGAGTGCCCCCTCTCAATCTTCTTTGAGGCTATTGTCTTATTGCTACCCTTTTCTTTCTTTGTAATTTTCTTTTTTCCCTTTCTCACTATCATTGCTACCCTTTCAACATCTCTTATTGTCGTACTTCAACTCTAGATTTTGCACCGTTCAAAATTTCTTAACAAGTATTTTTAATAAAGTATATTTCTTTTGATTTTTTGCTAGGATCGATAATGAGTAGATAGATAATATAAAATGTAAAATGATGTGTTGTACTAAACAATGGTTTTTGTTTAATTTAGCATCCCCTAACCTTAAAACGGTGTACAACACAAAGTAAATGACCGAAACAAGAAAGGTGGTTAAAGGGTTGGTTTGTTCCAGCTCAACCACTAAAACCTGGGCCTTGGAGCACTCTGTGTTCGATGGGGCCTCTATGCCATCATTTTTTTTCCTTTTTAAGAAAGAGTAACGCCACTGTCACCCAATAAACTACTCATGCCACTCACATACCTTTCAAATTGTTTTATTTACAATTTTGTTACTCTCTAAAATTACCTAAAGTTATACGTTAGTATTTCGAAAATAGAGAACTTGCTAAGCGATCAGCTTCCATGGCAGCACCTTCAGATGGGTGGCAAAAGAAATTGTACCCAGACTTTGTGGTCAACATTAATAATAATTACGAGAAATGTCTCCGATTACGGTTCCGTTCAATGAAGTAAGAACAAATCAATACAAAGTCTGTTTTGCCTTTTCCTCCATTGCTCAAAGGCAAATCTACAAAGAAATGCTTGCAAATACAAATATTAGAGACACCTGATACATATAATATGGGCAAGGTGCCAGGGGCCTCCACCATATGAGAAAAAAAATTGTAGTAAACGACATCAAGAACAACAAAACGTAAAAGTATAAATAGAAAAAAGAAAAACAAAATTCAGAGATGACGGTAGATAATGAATATTACAAATTCCTTTTTTAGCTGGCCAAATGTCTAGGAGAGCTTTTGAACATACTGTGCCACATGAAAGCTCTTGAAAGCACCATCTCCAGCTCTTGGTGAGTCCAGTTATTAGTAGGAAGGTGTTGAAGAAACATAACCAACTCTTGGAAATCAAGCTTCAGAAGCTCATCCGACCACTGCATATCGAATCATAGTGGATTTCAAGTTATTGGCATCCATTCTGTTACGAATGAAAAATCTAGAGCAGTTTAAGCTGACCATGATGGCTTTACAGCAAGAACATAAAGGAATATATAGCCAAATAACACAGAAAATAGCCTTTCAGATTATTGGCTGTCAAATTGACTCGAGCAAAAGAAAAGTAACAAAGGAACAAAAGTCATTCTATATGAATCTACATTTTATTCAAAAAGGAAAAGTGTTGTAGTTTTATTCAAGGGTAAAATTTGGAGTTTGAGAGAATAAAAACAAAGTAAAACAATTAGTGGACCAATAAGGGATCTCAATAGAACCACCACCCAAAAGTAGTTACCACCCCATAAGGTATACAAGTACAGAAAAACCCTGGAGAAACGGTAAACATGGGCCAGGAAATATAGCAGAAAAGCTAATGATATATACAAGGCTACCTTGTGCATAGTGATACTTGATTGATGAGCAAGAATGCATTTATGTCCACCATTTCTGTTAAATGGAAAGTAATCTACAGTGCATTTCAGTGATGATCGTGTTGCATGCCATGAATGCAATTCAAAAAGGTCTTTAAAACCTTAAATAAAGAGTCAAAATTATCATAAATGATAGAGATTTTTTTCCATAACCAAAGCTGTCAAAAAGGCTAGCCTGTCGACCCCCCCATAATTTACCAATTGGACAGAACTTGTTAATGGACAAATAAATAAAAGTACACGCTTCCTTATCACATGCTCACAGCTAATGCATCCAAATATGTAACGAAACCAAGGAAACTATATGTTTGCAGTGGTAACATTTTCTATCTTACCGTTAAAAGAAAACTGGCAAATATATACACAAGGAAATCTGGCAATGCATCTCCTTCGGCAAGATAGGTATCCCACAGACGAGAAATGAGATGGAAAGGAATCTAAGCAGCAAAAAGAAAGAATTTCCATTAGCTTTGCAGTAAATGATAAAAGCACAGGTCCAGGCCAAATCTGTTTAGAATTATTCTACCACAATTCAAGTAAACCTCAAGATTACAGTTGGTCAACTTTATGCACTGTGCACAAATATATTTTACAAAGAGGAAACTCCAGCAAGTACAGAGAAGAGATCTGTAGAAGCAAACCTCGCGTATTAAAAGACAGTTGAACCACCGAAAAGCAAATTGAAGAAATTCCAGCCCTTGCTCCTCCACGTGTCTGGATACAGGTTCTAGTGCAGTAGAGGAAAAAATAATGAGTATGTACATCAAAGATGATAGCGGAACTTTGATGTGCTTCATGCATCCTAAAGCATGAGGTATTGCCAGTTTCTGAAGATATTAAATGGAAGTCTGAGGAGTATAAGAGCAAAAGTTGGTCTTTCCTTCTACAAAACCAACTCCCCCAAAATTGCTCTCGCCAGAATTCACTTATAACAAACTCTCACTATAATATGATGCGCAACAACATTTTATTGCATCACGAGATTCATAAAAACTGAAAATGCCCCAGTGCGCCTAATATAAAGAACAACCTATTTGATTTTTCATTATAATTTTTGAAGCATTTTCTTTTTGGGGGAAAATATATGAAGCATATTTCTTTTCTTTTATTATAGTGTTTCTGAATTAACACTACAAATATAAATCTCTTGGTGGCTGTGTACAAGTCCAAATATACATACAGAAAAGCAAAGAGATTTCCATAATGAAAATTACGCCAGAGCAAAAATAGACTTCCCTATTTATTTATTTTTTGAATAGAAACTTTATAAATTCAAAAGAGATAAACAAAGAAACAAGCAAGTGGATAAGGAATCCACAAGAGCAAAACAAAAGAAAACAGCAATCTCAAGACCAAAACAAACAAAGGAAAGGACAAGAACAAACAAGGAGGCCACCCAGGAAAAGAGAAAAGAGCAACACATCACTTCACAACTGCTAACAAATCTCGCATAATAGAAGAGACCGCCAAATCCTTAAAAACAGGAGTAACCGAAGCCCATAACGCTGCCCAAAACTTCACTCTATCCCACATCTCAGCCACCCCCACACATAATAGAAGAGACAGCCAAAAATAGACTTCCCTATTCAAAATAGGTATAGCAAAATTAACCAAAATGAAGCTTATAAGTACATAAACAAGCGTAGAAGCATCGGTTGATTCACTTGATCCAGTAAAAAGCGTGCAAGAAGCAGAAAATAAAAGCAAGAAAATGGGAGTTACCATCAATCCGCCTGACCACTTCCTTTAGCTTAAACACAAGCCTCTGGATTCCCGGCTGAGCAAAAGTGTAATGGTCTTGCATACCTTCTAGTAAATTTGATAGGCACCAATAGCAATCAGCCTCTATATTAGATATTTTATCAGGAGACAAATCGGAGATCGACCAATTATCCACACTCCCATCTAAGTATTCGGACAGGAAAACAACTAGAAAGGGAGTAACAAGATCATTTATTCCCTGAACATATCCACTTGCAGGATGTCGAATGGCCCTGAAATACATGAGAAGAAGTAACTTGAAAAGACATAACTAATAATCATAAAAATTAAATAATTAAAGAAAAAGAAAAAATCATAAAATGATGGCATCTTGAAACCATACTCCACATCTAGACCAGTTTTTGTTGTTGTTTTTTGTTGTTTTTTGAAGCTAAACTGTTGGACTCCAAAAACTGCTCAGAAAATAAAATAGAAACAATTCACGCTATCAAGGTACCAGGAATTGTTATCTGCATCTTATAAGCTAAATTTCTCAATTAGAGGAAGAAGAGGGAAGAAAAAGGAAGCTTCACATAACTGAGGCAAGTTATGCGTATAGAAGAGCTTTTGTCACTACTCACTATTTCTCCCTGCTTGGTCCACATCTACATAGAGACCTACCATGAAAACCCCACGAAATAAACCTAGGCCCTTTAAACATCCTGATTAAAATGACTAAATAGCAGCGGAAATGTAGCAAACATGTATAGTTAAGTGACAATTACAATATGAGAATCATGCCCCATGCCAGCCCTCTAAATGCACAATGTCAAGAACATTAAACCTACTGAAAGATAGTGTAGAGAACATGTACATATTAACTTAAACAACTCACTATCAACTTGACATACTATCTCAGACAGTTCAGAGCTAGACCTACTTTGGGAAAACCAATAGGGCAAAGACAGAAATTCTCATTCATGTCTGACTAGTAATAGCGAACCTCTAAATCTCTAAACAGGACAAAATGTAGAAAAAAAATAAAAATCGTATCACTATTCCATGCTGTCATTTCAAGATAATCAACATGTGTAATGAACCAAAGCCCCCTAGATGAACCCTATAACAAAGATAAATGGACTGGAATTCCTAGATTAATAAATCATACACCTTTAAATCAGTTGCAGATTTTACACTTTTGTTATTAGGAATCAGCAGACCCAATAGATGCAACTTAGCACAATCAGTAACACTTCATGCAGTCATTTCTCTTTTTCTTGTATGAACACATTCGATGTTACAAAAAATCCAGCAATGACCAAGGATATATGGGGCAAATGTAGTATTAACCATGTGTAAAGGATGCGCTCCAAGGATTTTTGGACTTGCTCTTGCTGAAAGAAAGATACATCTGGCACAGTTCTTGGGCAATCAACAGCAATCTAACAAGGACAACAAAGGTAATTGTAAAAACCAGGAGCCACATATTAGAACTAAGAAAGATGGGAGCTTTTTTAACATTTAAAACACCTGGCGAAGCATATTTATCTCATCTTCTGAACGCTCAGTATCCGGAATGTCATAGTACTGAGAAGCACAGTCAAGATACTCAAGGCGTTTCCTTCTTAGAACTCCCTCCCTTCTATCTGAATTAGATGGTGCATATCCCTGTTGTCAGTTCATATTTTAAATTCAAACAAGCCACAATGTTTACTAGATAAAGGCAATCTAGGTTAACAAAAAGGCAAATAAAGTGAACCCCTTTTCTAAGACATAATGCTATCTTCAAATACATGCTTCAGAACTTCCGCTCCAATTACAGAAAAAAAAAATTCGCAAGAAAAAAAAAAGTTAAAACAAAAAGTGATGTAACGAAGTAACACATGCATAAATTCAAGTTCAAAGCATGGGCTGAGCATTGGACACCACTGAATGAACTAGACACCTATAACCCAACTGCATGCATCAAACGTTTTAAACTTGCAATGAAAAGAAATATAGAATACAAAAGGAAAAGACAAGGTAAATGAAGAAAGTGGGCCACAAGGGGGACCTTGCAGCTTCTATGTCATTATTATAGAAGCAGCGAGCTTACCAAAAGAAGCCTCCATACATCTGGCCGCATATATGGTGGTACCCCACTCCAAGCCAACTCATGCAACTTCTCTACATAAACAATTAAAGACTAAATTTGAAAAAGAAGGAAACAAAAATATATATCCACAGCTCAATTAGTGCTAAAAGGAAATTTGTAGAGGTAACAAATTAATCAAAATAGTGGCCTAAGCTGCCAGAATGAAATGCTTTGGCATACCAGTAACAATAACAAGTGTGAAATTTAGATTTAACATCATAAGGATGCCCACTAATCATGGTGATAGGACAGTACAACATTTTGAAGCTAAAACGCAACAAACAATATGCCAGGGTATCATTTCATTCTCTCCTTATCTCCATGTAGTACTGGGGACTGGGGGCGGATTAGGTTTTGGGAGGTCCGGTGCATAGCAGGGAGTCTCCTGTGTGCAAAATTTCCGTGTCTTTATAGACTACCCAACTCTCATAATGTATCAATTGCCAATAAGTCTTATGTCTCCTTCTTTCCATAAAGCTGGAGTTTCAATCTCTATAGAAATTTGCAGCTTTGTTCTTGACTCTCTTTGACTGAGAATTTTTCATTAGATTTCATTAGCAGTTTTAACACCAGATAGAATTGGACTCTTCAGTCTTTGGGCATTTTAGGTGTTATTTTACATAGGTTGATTGATGAGTCATCTCTCCCCCTTTTCAACCCTTATCATATGATTTGGAGGGGCAAAAGTACTGTGTAAAAATATTCTTTAGATTATTGCTCGTGGTAGAGTAAATACTTGTGGTTCAAAAGAGGCCTAAAGTTAGTCTATCTCCTCATGGGTGTATTATGTGCAAAGGGGAGGCTGAAAATATTGACCCTTTTTTTCTCCATTGCTCTGCTTCTTTAAAGCTTTGGCACAAAATGTTCATGGAAGCTTGGCCATGCATTTTTATGGTTTCTGAGAAGCACTATCCTTTTGGAGGGGAAAAACAAGAACTCATGTGGAGTTGTAGCATATGGCTATAAGGTTTGTATGGATGGAATGAAATAAGAGGATATTAACAGATTCTAACAAATCATCCAAGCACCATCAGAACATACTGAGAAAAAAAAAACATTTTACCTTTATATAACCTTCATGAATAGAGTGGTGGGAGAGAAGAAAAGCAGGGGAAAGGGGGGAAGTTTAAAGAGAGAGTCCTTATACCTAATATGACTGTTGTCCCTGAAAGGACCTTTGTGAACTTCATAACTCTTGTAGAATCCGTAGCTCTAGCTCCCATGATGGATTTTTGAGCTCCCTTGGAAAGATTCTCAACATTCGAAGTTGATGATTTTAACTTATTTGAATTTGCATTATTGTTGGGATTGCTTAGGCTTTCAACTTCTTCCTATTTTAGAAGTAAAAGTATCAGTAGAATTTTCAGCCAATCAACTATGGCAAATGATATGTTCTTTTCAAATTTATTAGACAAAAAGGATATCAAAATAAACCTCCAACGCCTTGGCTATGTGATCACTTGTATCAGCATCATTGAATGAGAAGCTCCTTCCATAATTGAGAGAGGGTTCTTGTAATTTTGAATGATCTAGCACGTTTGATCTCCTGGTTAGTAATACTTTACCAGGCATACTACGACCTTTGAGCAACCTAGATATCAGAAAAATATAATCAAAACATAAATAATAAGATATTGAACTAATATTACAAACAATACGTTTGATTTATTTAGAACAACATTTAGCTTTCATCACAAATTGCTAGGATTCCAGACACTAGAGATATCAGATAGAAAATTATATAATGAAACGACGGAAAGGAGTCGTGTTTTAAGAACTTAGAAGGCTTAGAAAACCTAATGCAATGTTCTTATCAATTTGATAAGCACAACAAGGGCATTTTAATACCAAATGCAATTATATCTACAATTTGCCAGATTGGGATAATATTAATGGCAATAATATACCAGAATTTTCACCACACTAACGATTATTACATATAATGAACCAAACTATTTTACACTAGGAACCATGGCAGCATCAGTTAAATCTAAGACACCTTAGCACATGCTTCCTAGTCAAGAAAATAAATCCAGTAAAAGTCAGAATGTAATCCACACCAATTTTCCGCTATGTGACATCAATTTGAGGTCAATCTTACAAAATCGGTGGCCGAGTAAACTAAGCAGAAGCAACAGATCAGAACTATGAATCACATATTCACTCTAAATTAAAATAGTCTGATTGCTTCTGTGTGGCCACATTTTCCCACCAACCAAAAAGAACAGAGCACGAATGAATTTATCCAATTTAAGAACAGAGATCTCCCAAATCACACTACTTTTCTCACTGCTTCTTATCTAATATATCGAAACCAAAAAATCCCATAATCCTTTTCTAAACCAACTCTTACAATTTGAGAAATAAAAAGCTATACTTTACGTGTTAGGACCAAGTCAAATCCTCAATGCAATGAATTGGAGCCATTAACGAGTGAGAAACGGCATTCTAATTAGTGACAGTTTAATAGTTGATTGGAAAGATAGAAACTTTTCCCGAATGGGTTTTCAAATCTGAGGAAAATCACAAGCAAATATCAATAAGAAATGAGAAATGAACAAAAATCATATATACGCAGGGAACTGGATTGGTACCCTTGAACATTTCTGAGGGTTTGGTTGAATCTTGAATCAAGGGTTGAGATAGGATTTTCTTTCTTTGAGTGATTTTCATCTCTATCGGAGCTTTGATTGCTCTTGCTGTTCATGGTTGCTCTACAAAATGACCATGTTGCTCTTTTTTGGTTTTTCGGTGCCTGTTGGTGCTTCTCTCTCTCTACAGTATACACATGTACAGAAGAAAGGTAGGAAAATAATAAATAAAAAAAGAAGAAAAAGTCCAACTTTTTTTTCTTCCTCATAAAGATATTATCTTTGAAATATCATCTATGCTATCTGATCTGATTCATCCCAGTGTCAATTTTTTTTTCCCTTCAATAGTCATCACTTTCATGGCGGGAAGGGTGGTAACTACTTGGGTGATGGTGCAGGTTAAACTCAACGAAGGTAATACTAACGAATCATATATTTTTTTTTACTATCATAGTTTATGCTAATCTTTAATTGATAATTAATTGCAACAATTGATATATAACAAGCTGAGCGCGGCAAACTATAGTTGTTTGTTTATTTTTTATTTGTATATAGAATAAATTTGGAATTTCATTAAGCATGAGAAAAGATATCCGAGTCAAATAAATTTTTTCATTTTTAACCAACTAATTTTTGATCCAGTGGTATATTCTTCCACTTGATTGTAATAGGTCTTAGTTCGACTTATATGGATAGCGATAATGATATATAAATTTGTGATGAGTTTGATACCTAGTTGTGACTAACCCTATATGGGGTGTAGGTTTGTTGTGGATGTATTGGTCCATAATAAAAGTATCTCTGTAAATATTCTATTGTTTGTATGAAAAGAAAAATATTTTTATTTCAAAAAATAATATTTACTTTTGTAAAAACTGGAGAATGATGATTCGAATAATTAACATTTGGGATATAGGAATAACTTTTGAATTTTGGATCAATCAACGGCTACTAACATGATACAGAAATGCAATCAAGCAATTTCCTTTGAAAAAAAAATATTTGTCTGTAAACTCTGTACCATGGGAGTGCTTACAGATGTGAAGGAATTTTTTTTTCTATATAAAATAGAAAATTGACATTTCTTTTGTGTTAGAAAAAAAAAAAACAGATGTTTCCTTTTTTTTTAAAAGCTGACATTTTCTTTTAAAAAAAATAACTGATGCTAAAAAAGAAGTAATAAGATGGTAAGAAAGTTGTAAAAAAAATTTGGATAAATTGAATGCATTTAATAAGGATAGACTTGGAAAGCAAAAATTAGTTTGTATATGCATTAATGACATTGTTTTAAGCGTAAGGAAAATGACACGTGTCATGAGAAAAGGGGAGAAGGTCCACAGGAGTAGGTTAGAGAGAAGATTGCTAGCATTCTCCTTTTGACATATCTCTTCCAGCCTTCAAATCCATGTAAAATTTGACCATTCAATTAGAGCAACTTTAACCTTCAATTTTTGCCATTTCATGTCAATGTGGCAATTGGACATATCGGTTGGAGATGCTCTTAGACGCTTGTTGAAAGAGAACAGAAAAAACAGAAGATTATCTAAAGATATCGTTCTGTGATTATTATTAATGAATCAGTTGTATTGGGAAGGAAAGAGGTTGGTGAAGGCCATCAGCTGCTGAACCATAAACCTAAGCAAAAGATACAATGCCAAAAATCTGAGAAAAAGGTCTATGATTAACAATGGTAGAAATGCAGATGGAGCAGAACACACAAAATTTGCAACTACTACAAATATTCTTGTAAGTAACATCTAACTCAATAACAAAAGACTTCATCATCAGGGAAGGATCTTGCGTCTGCGGCGGGGTGTTTCTCGCTTCACATACATTTTCTCCATTTCATTCAGTGGTCGGCTGGAACCATCTGGCTGGCTTACAAACTTCCAGCCACCACCACCTCCACGCTTTCCTCTGGGTCCCAGTTTCTCCACTGTAAAGTTCCACCCATCCGAAGTACGGCGACGACTATGCTTGTGGCAGAAAACCTCCCCTTTCATCTACAAACAAATGAAACCATCAGTTAAAGGGCCAACGAAAGAGTGAACAGAAAATATGGAAGGTATTCATTACAAAAACTGCAGAGTCAATCTGCAGCTCAGTGGGCAGAACGTAGGCAGAGAAAAAAAAGCCTCGAATCACTCTATGCAAAACCTTGGTTATCAACACCAGTCTTTAATGGCAAAGAAGTGGAGCAAAGACAAGCAGCAAAGCCTCTTTCATTTAGCGAGTCAATAGAACCTGGTGTCCAAAAATTCCCCTGCTCCTTCACCTTACCACTGGCCATTCTTTTCTGTTTGGCAAAATACCACCCTGTTGCCCCATCTATCATCCCGTACTCACTTGTTAACCAATATCCCACTAAATTCATCTCCTAAGAACCAGAAAGTGGAATCATAGACAAATCCACAGCACAAACAGTCAAAAGCTGCAAACACCCAATCGCACATGGCATTTAAACTTCAATCACCTTATCTGTCAACCCACTTCACCGGTTAAGACTCAACCAATATCCCGCTAAATTCAACTCCAATAACCAGAAAGTGGAACCACAGGCAAACCCACACGGTAAACAATCAAAAGCTGTAAACACCCAACTGGACATGGCACTTAACTTCAGTTACCTAATTGTCAACCAACATCACCAGTTAAGACTCACCTAATCCGTCACTTAAGACTCGCCAAATATAGCAGTAATACTTTGTAATACAGAACTAGCTAATTTTTTTATTATTATTTCCAATGTTGGACTCTCTCTCTTTCTCATGGAAATGTGAGGCTTATGGAACTTACTTTCTTTTTGTTGAAGTTCATCCTCTGGACAAATTCTTGATAAAGCATTTCATCTTCTTTCATGGAGATCTCATAGTGGACTTCGTCCAAATCTCTGGTGGTACCATCCCAACCCTCTGGCATAACCTTGAAGTCAGGTTTGTAAGGAAGGGAAGCGACATGGAATTCACGGTCATGAGAATTGAAAAATCTGAAAAGAGGAAAATATTCGGGCACTATGAGAAATACAAGGTGGCTATTAAATCAGCCATGCACCACTAGCCAATGCATAAAGCAGAAGTGAAATCACTAATAAAGATAATTGCAAGTACAATTAACACATCAAGAAACCTTTACTGTCAAAGAAGTAATGCTTCCAAATTGATATCTTACTCAGGACAGGTGTCAAGCAGGAGCTCAACAGAATCATCTAAAGGACGACCAAGCTTTTTTTCCTCTTCTTCCTCCAGCTCCTTGAGCCAAAGAATGGCATGCACTCTCTGCCTCATAATTCTATAATCCTTGGCCAGCCGCTCAACAGTGTAAACCTCAGGATTTTCCTTGTGCAACCGATACATCTCGGCCTTCTCTGAGTCCATGAGATAAGACCCCCTTGCACCCGGCTCACGCACTTGCTTCAAAAGCGCACTTACCTCTTTTAATCTCTCTCCCCACCCATCCACAAACCGCTTACTTTTCCGGTTCTCTGCCTCCAGTTCCTTTATTCTATCCTCAATCTCTTGCAGACCAGAGATGACTGAAGATTGAGGACCAGAGATGACTGAAGATTGAGATGTGTCGTCTCCACTTTTCCGTCTACCAACCACCTCCCCATCAAAATGCTCCTTGGTCAATCCAGTCGACCATGCGGATAAAGAATCCCAACCCAAATCATCTGATGCATTATTGCTAAATGTTCCCCCCTGGGGTTTTTCCCACTCATCTTTGCCATTATTTTCATCATCACCTCCAGATTTGAAAGAAAAAAATCGGGAGGTGATAAATTGAGAAGCTTCGATACCATTCTTCAATGAAAGCACATCATTGTTTCCCAAAGTGGGTTTACTTTTCTCTCTCAGAAGCTTTGCTGCGCTCGTGCTTGTGCCAAGTGAAGTTGAGGAAAGACGGGTTATAACACGGTGAAGATTCTGCATAGCCGCTGCAGTATTTTTGCCAAGGAAGTAATCTAGTGTGCCACACCACCCGTACAGAATATCCTAAAATCATAAATAAACCTCTTAAGCATCCATGATAGACCTAAAGCAATTCCTCAACTCAATTAAGTTCAATATACATACACAGTGACACACACACACACACACACACACACATCAAATTTGGAAACTTTACAAATTCAAAACCCCAAATCTTGATCTAATAGCAAAAGAGATACAAGAAAGAGAAGAACGTCTAAATAAACCCATTTGAGTGAGGGTAATTAGTCCCCAATTCTGCTAAAAGAACATCAAATGAATTCCCTTCATTTGAGTGAGGGTAATTAGTTGCTCACTTCACAACCAATAAACCCATTTGCCCATAGAACAAACAAAGCATTATAACAAGAAAAAGAAAAGATATATGCATCTGTATAGAGAAGCACAAGTACACACATAAACTTTGAGAACTTGACTATCTAAGTTCGGAACCCTGAATCTGGATGCGGTAAAATATAACAGCATTTGAATATCATCTCAGAAGCTGTTCTTATAAATTGATGGATTGGAAACAAATTCCTAACTTTGGGTAAAGAAATTAACTTGAGTCTTTCCATTTTGCCATTACCAAACAAAAGCACACACAAAAATTGAATTGCTGTTCATCGACACAGAACAAACATTTTCTAAGAAACCCAAACATGAAAACCGCAATAACATAACGAAATATGCATACCCCTTTGTGTATGCACATAAACTATTTTCTAATATAAAAAATTAGTAAAAATGTCGGAAGAGAAACAGAAAAAACCTGGAAGAGAGATATGTATAGAGCTGTTGCTGGAACTTGTAAGAATCAATTCATGGAAGCCAAACCCAAATCAAAATTACATCACTTCATGATCCATTGATCGAAATCAACGCATTTCTCAGTGAAGAAATGGAATTTTGATAATTTGAGAGAGAGAGAGAGAGAGTGAGAGATGCTGTAGAGATATATAAACCCCCCAAACCCTCGCAGGCTATGCATCACAAAACGCACCGTTTCGATGGTTTTGTCCATAAATACACCGATTTGATTGTCGGGCGACCCGGATAGGCCTTGCCACGTCCTGGGCCATGAACTGCACAGCTTGATGGGCCTAAAACCGGAGACCCGAGACCCGGGTCAAATCGGTAGAACCGTAGAAGTCAAAAAAGGCAAAAGGTAGAGACTGCTGTCGTCCACTACATCCAACCTCAAAAGCAGTTACTGAAAACACAGTCCGAGTGATCAGTTCACCATTTCAGCTCAGCTCAGATTTCGGGTATCCAAATTGACCCGATTCCATCGACCTGAAAACCATGCGGGCTTGATCGGGTTCAGGTTCGCGAACCTCGAAAACCGTTCAATTTCTTACTGAAAACTATGTTCAATGGCTTCAACATCTTCAGGTACTTTTCTGTTTCTTTTGGGTAATTTTTTTTTTAGTTATTTGCTTGTATATCTGTAATTATCTGCTGTTTGGTGGCTGAGAAAGTGTGGGAAAATACAGGGGAAAAGGTGCAACTTGTTATTGGTAGATAAAGTTTTCCTTTTCATTTCATTTTTCTGAGATTAAAACAAATGTGAAATTTCAGATTTGTTAATGGATTTGGTTCCTTTACTTTTCCTTCCTTTCTTGATTCCCAAAAGGGGGGTAAAAGATTAAATTTTCAATTGGTGTTGTGAGTTGTCATGAGTTCTTTTAGCTTCCGTTCTCTCTGGATTTTCAGTTTTCTAGCTTCCTTTTTTTTATTTATAATAATAATAATAATATATATATATATTTCGATTTTTGCGGTTTATCATTGGCTTCTTGTCAGAGAAATGAAAATGTATGGTGGTATGCTTGAGTTCTTTTGTTTCTGAAGCATGGAAGAACATGGTCACACTACTAGACACACCAACCATTATTAGGCCTATTAGCGAGTGCAAGTTTGTATCTATTTGGGTTTGTGATTATGAATTCTGTAACAGGTGGATTATGTATATATATTCTAAGAAAATTATTCATCTAAAAAAAACAAAATTATATTGGTAGTACATTTATGTCTTTTCATCTGCACTCAATATGAGTTAAGGACTTTTCCTTGTGTATTTGTTGATCTTGATGGTTTCATAGGTATTGCTACATTGGTGCGAGCAATTTTTGGGCCTATCACCAACTAAAGTACCATTTACTTACGTAAATCTCAATGGTACCCGGGGGCTTTGGGAGTTATGGACTGTTTTCAGACTGTTATTCATCATAAGGGTAAGTTTGTATTTATTATAGCTAGCTTGCATAGGATTTCTACAGTAGGAAGGAGCAAAAGATGGGTATTGTGAATTCATAGTACTTAATATGTGGTGATACATCAAGGTCCCGTTCCCTAGTGTAGTGCTGTTATGACTGCAGGATAGGTATCAATTAGGTATCCCTTAAGTTGATTCTTTTTGTACCTTTTTTCTTTAAACATATCTAAACTTGCAATATATGGGTTCTGTAGTTATATTCCTTGCCACAACTTCTGAAGACAGGCTTATATGTGGCTGCAGGTTATTTGTGCGGTCGGTTGTTGTTATTCTTTATCTGGTTATCCAGTTTCCAAGATGTCGTGGCAGTGCAGACAGTATTTAACGGAAGTCATGTTTCTTCAATGGCAGAGCTAGGCCTGGCTAATCCACCTACTACTGGGTTCTTTGATCCCATAGAAATATCACCAGCTGTTATTCCACATTACCCAAATCCTGCAGATGAACCTTTGGCACCAATGTACCCAACTTTTCCGACAAGATATGAGCCTGTTTTAACTGGGAAATGTCCTGTAAATTTCTCCACTATATCAAGTCTAATGGAAAAAACCGCATCTGATTGTTCTCAACCCCTAGCAGCACTTGTAGGAAATGTAATATGTTGCCCACAGTTTAGTAGTTTGATCCGTATCTTCCGGGGTCTCGATAGCTTCAAGCCTGATAAGTTGGTTTTGCAAAATTCAGTTGCGAATGATTGTTTTACAGATATCATCAGTATCTTAGCCAGCAGGGGTGCAAACAGTTCAATAGCTACACTTTGCTCCATAAATTCATCAAATCTTACGGGTGGGTCCTGTCCAGTGAAGGACATTAGTGCCTTTGATAAAACAGCAAATACAAGTGGATTACTGGAGGCCTGCACAACTGTTGATCCTCTTAAAGAGTGCTGCAGACCAATCTGCCAGCTAGCAATCATGGATGCTGCACGTCAAATCTCTGGAAAACAATTGATGATGAATGAGAACAAAAATTTAGTGGGTGGGCTTAACTACACTGATACTCTAAGCGATTGTAAAGGAGTGGTTTTTACATATCTTTCGAGGAAACTCTCGTCAGATGCTGCAAATACTGCATTTCGAATATTATCTGCCTGCAAAGTTAACAAAGGTACACTATTAAATTATGTACACGACCAATTTATTTTAGACTTTAGGAACTGCGGTTTGAGCATCTAATTTCATGTTAAGTTTTTTGTCTTGCCTATTGGTGGGAAATGAATAAATGAGGAATACAAAAGAGCAACGCATGCAGTAAGAAGGTTCCTCCATTTATTGAAATCTGAAAGTTTAAGAGCCAAGAAAGAAAAAGAAAAGACAATTTGTTTGAGTCGATGGTTGAAGCAAAAGGAAACTTAAAAAAAATCAGTATTTGGTACTTTCTTTTCTTTTATGAACCATACTATTAATTTCATGTCTAACCTTTCATGGGCCATGAAGGATTCCCATCTCTAGTATTACCATTATCGTTTAGTTCTTTATAGTATGAAGTGTTTGAGTTATGTTAATTTTCATAACTATCTTATAGGGTAACTTAATCATTGGTTCTTTTTCACTAATAATTATTTAACCTAATTTATATGTATACTTTTACAGTGGTTAATGTTCGGTCATGGAAAATATCTCAAGAGATAAATGTGCTGAATATCATGCCATACTTGTATGAAAATTCTAGAAGTTGGTTGTGTTTTGAACAACAGTTTCACAACCTTGATTCACTAATTACCAAATAATGTGCTCTAACGAATTAGTGCGGCATCGAATATATATATTTTTTCCGGTATTGTAATTGTGGTAAATATTCCAGCATTTGTATTATAGTTGTTAACTGTAACCCAGGAACTGGAAAGTGTTGAACACAAAAATCCACTTCAATTCCTGAGCAACAAGAAATTAAGATGCGCTGGCTTTGTGAACAGAAAAATGATAAACCTTTCTGTTTGTTTACCCACTTTTGCTCGAGTTTTTAAGTTTGAGATTTGGCTTGCTTAACTAGTACGTGAACTATTCACATTTTATTTGGTTTGTACAACTTGATGATTACATCTTTAAGCCTTGTATTTTTGGACTTGTCTTGTAGTGTACATCTCTTCTCATGAAAATGATTCTCACTTGTGCAGTTTGTCCTTTGGATTTTAAGCAGCCTTCAGAAGTAGTTCAAGCATGTCGCAATGTTGCAGCCCCTAGTCCTTCCTGCTGTAGCTCATTAAACACTTACATCTCTGGAATACAAAAGCAAATGTTGATTACAAATAAACAAGCTATAATCTGTGCTACAGTGTTTGGGTCCATGTTGAGGAAAGGTGGGGTAATGGAAAATGTTTATGAGCTTTGTGATGTTGACTTGAAAGACTTCAGCATTCAAGGTACTGATCCTGCTATGTCATTCAAATTTTCTGCCTCTTTTCCTTTACGATATCTGATCTATTATTTTTTTTTTCTGGATCCCTGTGGACACTGAAGCAGCATATGGTCAACAAGGTAGGATATATTCAATTTTTTTTCCTGTTTCCTTTATCTATTCATTATATTCATTCCCATGATTTGATATCCAATCTTGTGTAGCATTCTGTATAGCTTTATTCGTTCCAGTAGTTATTTTCCAAGAAATATAAGAATACCCGATGCTTGAAAGCATTGTGTGCTTCATGTGTGACTGAAAATGTATTCTGGGAAATTTTCTTTGGGATGCGTTGTGGATGCTTTTATAATAATGTTGGTTACAATGCTAATAGTGTGACTTACTTAAATGGGCGTCAATTAGCTCAGGTGGTTTAACGTATGCGCATCCTAAATGTACATATCCCGGGAGTTCTAGAGTGTGGGGTTGGATTTCATGTTCTCTTGTATGTACTTGACGGAAATGAAAGGAATTCCCTTGCGTGCGAAGTTGGTAATCATTATTCTTATTAAATTGATAATTTTGGTTTTGCTCAAATGCAGGGTGTCTACTTAAAAGCTTGCCTTCAGATGTGATTTTTGACAATATAACAGGCATCAGCTTTATATGTGATTTGAGTGACAACATTGCAGCACCATGGCCTTCGTCTTCCTCAATTTCATCGGTGTCCCTTTGTGCACCTGGTAACTGATTGGTCAAAGCATAACTGTTGCCATTTTTCTTCATAATATCTACTATATGACAGCTACTACTGAGATTATATTTATAGAATATTTGCCGTTTTATGTGAATTCCATGACCTCATGGCTACTACTATTGTTTTGCAGAGATGTCATTGCCTGCACTACCAACGGCGGAGACTTTTAAAAATCTTGGTGTGTACCACTGGATTCTCTAATTTATGGCTCTTGTTAGTTTTCTCCGTTTCATTGATTTTAATGTGTTTAACAAAGTCAAAAAACGAAATGGACAAACGTCATGACATTGGAAAATAAAAAAACAAAAGGTGCCCTGTTTTGTGAAGTTAATGCAATGAGGTATTTACAAAATCTGGGGTTCTTTCAAAGGAATAAATGTTAGCCAAACGAAGGTAAAATCAATTCGATTTTTGGAAGAAGCCTTTTGTTTTTGTGAAAATGGAATCAGTGCTAGTTGTTTGACATACTAGAATTCAGATTTATCATTTATCATTTAATGTAGAGACTACAGCATTGAGTTTCAAGAAAATAGTGTTGTTCAAGCTGGCATTAGTCCTGTGTTGTTTCTTCACAATCTTTTCTTTTCTAATGCATTAGCAGTTCCGGAATTCGCATTTCTTCTTTGCCCTTTCTTTAGTACTTTTTCCACCCTAGGTGAAATGTCTAACATTGTAAAGCAATGTTTTGATGCAGGCTGTCGTGGTGGTGAGCTAGAATTTATGTTTCCCGTTTTTTCATTGTTTGTTTTGTGCACTTTGTTGTACTGAGGGTTGGGCCGGTTTGAATTAGGGGCTTTTTGAAATTGATGTTGTGTGTGGACTGTCCTGTATATTTTGAGTAGCCACAATGTATAGCAGTTCTCATTTTCTCTCTCTCTTCAAACGTGCACATGCACCATGCATGCATGCGAAGCATGTCAATGGAGCTCCTTCTCATTGTACCGAAATAGAGATCTGATTTATGGACTAAGTCTAAGCAAAACCTTAACAAAGATAGATACTGTTTTTCTTATTTGTTGGAACAGAAAAGATTGTTAATCAGGTATCAGATCGTGTAATATCGGATCGAGGACCCCAATTCTTGAGCAATACGTTGAGCAAAATTATGCTGGTTTGACAAGTGATGCCACAAATTAGTCCAATCCACAACCCCTGAAACCATAATATAATTAAGTTAAGAACAAACATCAAATAATGAAACACCAACTAAAGGAAACAGAACAAATCAACTAGCTTGGTATATAAATAACAAATGTCTCAATATAGCATGTAGCTTGGTCTTGAACCCAAGAAGGCCGGAAATAGCCACGCCAACCAGATATGTGGCCAGATTAACATGGCAGGCCAACTTTTGCTAACCCCAAAAATAATTTCTCATGCATGCTCAAGAAAAAGAAAACAGGAAAAATGTAACCAGCGTTTAATGGAAAATGTCGATTTTTGTTCTTTTTTACCTAAAACAACACCTTGTAGAGGTTCAACGATCACCGAAACCGCAAAGAAAGGTGTCATGGATGCAAATTCTTTTACTATTTCTGGGTTGCCACTGAATAAACCAGCCCAGAAATTGTGGCCAATTGCCAGTGCCAGACCAAGAACGAAAGCAACAAGGCCAGAGAGCTTAAGGGCCACAGTCATCATGGCCCTCTTGGCTTTCTCTGGATTGCCTGCTCCCAGTTCGTTTGAAACTCTCGCGCTACCACAATGTTATATTTATGTAAACAAATGTAATTATTTTTAACATATAATTGATTGACAATAGTGATATTAGTTAGGGATCCACAGAGGATCCTCTTTGTATTTGTTGAAAATACTAATGCTCATTTGTGATGAAAGGATCTAAACAATTCTAGACAAAATCAAGATCTAAAAGATGGAGGAATGTCAGTTTGGAGTTGAAAACAAAATCATGAGTATTGACTTGCCCAACCTAAGGGGGTGTGGCCTAGCCAAGAGAACTCCTTACCTAAGCTACTAAGGGAGCCAAGAGCTAACCCATCAACCAAGGGTTGATGGGTGGCCAATAGCCTACGAGTCATAAATTTCGAACATAGGTAGCCAAAAGAGCGGAATTAGGAATTTTTCAACAGGTGGGCTAGCTAAAGTGTTTAGGGTAAAATCTAATGAACTTTTTTTTTAAAAAAAAATTTTATTTTTTGTACTTACAGTTTTTATAGCCTTTCTAGAAATAAAAGTATATATTAAATCATATAAACCACACTAATTCATAGCTCCATTAACTAATTTCCAATAAGTTTTAACATAAAACAAATACATATTAAATGCAACAAGAAAACTGATATTATCTAAATAAAAATGTGTTCCAACAACGAAATTGAAAGTATACCTATTCTACTATGTATTTTTGTTACTTCCATGCAACTAAGTTCATAGAAAATTGGTATTTTTTGTACTTTAATAGATTAATACATACTGGGCTATATTTAAAAAAAAAAGTCAAATATATGTATGATTTTTTTCCACCCAAAAGCATCCCTGGGCTACATAACAGGTTAGCCTTTAACTTGGTCCGCCACGGTCAATAGCTACACCACTAGGAGGCCAATTAGCTATACTAAACTATGTACTATTCTCCTCCTATCTAATAAAATCACTTTGTTTCATATGTGTCATATTTATCCTAAACACAAACCAATGACGGTATCAGAGCATTACACTCTAAACTCCAACATTATTAAAAAAGAAAAACTTATACCATTCCATTGCTGCACTAGGGAGGCCAAGCCTCAAAACAGCAGGGACATGACTGTCAGCCCGTTTGGTAAACTATGAGAAAATCACTTATTATTAAAAATTGCTGTGAGAGAAAGCTATAAGGGAAAGCAACTAATGAGGTGCTTTCATTTTCTGATTATGCAAGAATCAGTTTCGAAGAGGCGCTGGGTTTAATGATTATGCTGCAATTTTTTTTCTAATTATGCGGGAATCAATACCAACAACACTTTTAACAAAAAGTTTACCAAACGCCAAACTGCTTTTTCTGACAGCCGATTTCTCTCACAGCAAATCTGACAGTGATTATTTTCATAGCACAGCAATGCCAAACTGGCTTCCCAAATTTTTTTAAAAATCACTTATCACCCCAAATAAGCAATGCCAAACAGGCACTGAGTGATGCCAAGGAGAAACCTTCCCATGTAGACTCAAATTTCTTTGAACGAAGAATGTAGATAGCGAACATAAGAAGAGAGAAGCAGAGGGAGATGGATGCTGCAAGTGGAACAGCTCTGAAGCCCAGAGGAGTGAAGTGGACAAGAGAATAGGTGAGGCCTATGTGAAGGGCAAGAGTTTTGAGGTCTCTGGGTCTTGGTGTAGCAACGAAACCAAAACTGGCTCCGAAAATAACCAAAGTGAGGAAATAAGCAAGGAAGTTAGCAAGGATATTAGGCATGAGGCTTGCAGGTACTGGCCTAACATGCCATACTGCTTTGCACCAAAGGCTTGCCCACAAAGGGTCTCAAGAGCTCCACTTAAGCCACTCTAAACCAAAAACGAAAGAACAAATAAGTTAAAATAAAATAAGTAACAAGCAATTGTGTTATATTGTATTATCAATTCTTCAATACATAATCCAAGAAATTAAATTATGGTCAAGTGTAAAATTACCCTTAAACTAATTGGCAATGCAAAAGAAAATGCAAAAAAAATGAGTGAGTGAGCAATTATAACATAAACATAAACACAAACATGAGCAAGGCCGGTGGCATTAGCCCATGAAATAATGGTTTGGTCATCTTCCTGGCTTTAAAAAAAATATAAAATTAGTTTCTTTACTTTTGTTTTTTTCCCCAACTTCTTTAATTTAATTAATATCTTATAATCTTATATATATAGTTATTCTCTTATCCGGATAATAACGTCCAGATGTCCGCATAAGAGAATTTCTGTATATCAGTTATTCTCTTATCTGGATGTCCGTACGTTATTATCGTGCGGATGCTATTATAAATAGGCAGGAAAGCAAGGAGGGGTAGTACAAAATACATGGCGTCCGTACGATACTAACGTCCGGATGTCCGCATAAGAGAATTTCTATATATATATATATATACGGATTTTTTAATAATACATTCATATTCTATACATGTCTACTGTTTTTTAAAAAGCAAACGTACAATAGTCGTATTGTACATGTACATACGCATTTCTAATGCTTAATACCCATATTTTTTACAAAATTTTCAATAATTCATACAAAGTTCACGTATTATACAAATAATTCTCATATATTATTGAATACAAATAATATATGTTATAAATATTATACTAAAACATTATATAGTGGCTCATTAATATCTACTTTGGACAGTCCCGATCTCTTGGACCACATGAGTCCAAGAGATTGTGGTCACCCACCGTTGGATATTAATCCAATGGTTCAAAAAAGTTTCTTAAAAGGAGTGCAAGAGTGAGTGAACCGTTGAATTTACATCTAGTGGTGAGTGACCACAAATCTCTTGGACCCCTGTAGTCCAAGAGATCGCGACTGCTACTTTGGATATGTTGAAACTAACAAATTAATATCAATAAAGTACAGACTAATGAAACTTGGAGGGTCCTTTTTTCTTTTTTAAATTTATATATTAAATAGTATAGATGGACCTTTTAGAATAGTATAGCCGGGCGGCTATACTACGATTTTTTTTCAAAAATTATTATAGTGACACGTGGTCGCTCGAGGGCCCTCTTTTAAAAAAACAAAATTGAGTACCGCCGCGCGGCTATACTCAGTTTTTTAAATTTTTTTAAAAAGGTATAGCCGCACGGCTATACTATTTTACAAACCCTTTAAGTAGCATAATATGTATTTCTCTTTTTTAATTACTTTGATTAGTAATTATGTTTTAGTTATTATTTACTCAGTGAATATTAAAGGAAAAAAAGAAAAAGAAAAATTGAATTACTATTTATTAAGTAATATAATTCATGAAGTTAATTAACATATTTAACACTAATTATTCACTAAATAAATAATAATTTAAATATAATTACTAATTTAAATAATTAAATCAGTCAAATATATTATTTAATTACTAAAAATAAATTTTAAAAAAATTAATTAACCTAAAAATCCTAAGTTT
>NW_018924998.1:4788-15165 GCF_002207925.1 Prunus avium | reverse complement strand
ATGATCTTGCAGGTGATTGTGGGGAGGTTTGCCAATTGACCTTAGTGAAATCAAAAAAGAAAAGTAAGTTTGCTTTTTTATATTTGAAAGTTGGCACCTTTGTTTATATTCTTTGCACTAGACCGTTGCTCGGAACCATCCATCTTAATCTTTCTGATAATTTACAAGGCCCCTTGACGGCAGTGGAAGGGGCACATGTTTTTTACTAAAGGGATACTTAACGACAGCAATGAACTTAACATCCTTATTATATGCTTTCTATTAGCTCTTTGATCAGAGCTATCTTGTCCTGCAGATAGTTCATTTGTGTTTGGAGGGGCGACCTTCATCTGATCTGACCACATGGAAAAGCTCTCTTTGTGTTGATGAAGAATTCTTCATCTCAAACAAGATAAACTGATGTTAAACCCTGGGGGGCACGTCTTGGTTTGGTTTTCTTGCAAGAAAACTTTATGGGATGATTATGAAGTTGAAAGTTACTTTCTATGTAATGCCATATGCAGCCAGTTTGTTGGCCTTTGTCTATGAATCCTTCAAAGACAGCCATGGATTGTTTACTTAAACCTGTTAAAGCTCGTATTGCTGAAGTTCAATTTCCTCTTGTCCCTCATTGAAAGATTATAGTCTTTATTAGTGTCTCTGCTCATTATAGCTTATTCCTCGAATGTTACAAATATTCAATGTTCAAAATTTTTGACAATCAAACAGTCATTGAAGTTCAATGTGAAATCTTCTGAAGTTGTCTATGCTACGGATAAGCTACTCATGTTACCATTATTTCCTTGTTTTGTTTTGTTTTAGATTGTTATGACCCTTCGCAATATTATGCCTCCACTTTAGCAAATGGGAGTTTCACTAAAACACCCAAAATGGGGGCTGAAATTATAAAAAAACCCAACACCCAAAACACTTTATTAACACACCCAAAACCCATCATTACACACTCAAAACCCATTTATAAACACACCCACAAAATATACAATTGTTGATTTTGGGTGTGTTTCTATGTTTAAATAGTATTTGGGTTTTTTTATAAATACATGTCTAGGATTGAGTTTATTTATAAATTTGTATTAGCAAATTAATTAGAAGAGACTTCGGAGTTGGGATATTATAATTAGAGTGCTACATGCACAATTAATCATAACATTTTTCTTAAATTGTTGAGCGTTAACAAGCAAAATATGCATGCACTCGCATTTTATTTGCACTTACAATTGTTGTGCATGGAACTAAATTGACATTGATTTTATTTGAACTGTGCATGTATGTTTTGCTCGTTAACGCTCAACAATTTTAAGAGAAATGTTAAAATAAGTCTTTCTTTTTATTTTAATCTCCTGGAACGTTTACTTACTAGGAATGGAAGAAGTCATGAATCGGGGAATTTTGATAGGTAAATTATGGAATGGGAATCAAATCAATTACTCCTCCTAGTTGATCCCATTCCTGATTTTGAGGTACGGATTTTAACATAGAACCCCTATATATATATTTTTTTAATCCTTATGTGTTGGCAAACGTATGTTAGTAACAAGGTCTAAAATATTGATGGTTTCGGAAATATCGATAATCCAAAAACATAAAAATTTCTATGGAAATATTAGGATATTATCGATATTGATAAAAATTGAATAAAAACCACGGAAATTGTAATAAAAACTTAGAAATTTTTCTTGAAACTTTGGAGGATGTTTATTTAGTCAATTTTTTATTACATTATCACAAAAAATTGGAAGGAAATGCATTGCATGATGGGTTTAACTGATTTAAGTTGATTATATAGTAAGCTGACAAACACTGCGAGTGTAGAAAATATATAGTAATTAATGAAAGAAGATTAAGAACACCATAATCATTTATTTGTAATGATTTACTACAATATTTTACACTTTATACATTGCGTGGTAAGATGTACACGAGTGACATCCTCCTAAGGTTTTCGGTTTTTTCACAAAACTCTTTGAGGTTTTAGAAATTACAAGAACACCGCCTGAGGTTTTAAATTGTTTTCACAAAACTCTTTTCATTGATTTTTCATCCAAAGATTGATGATTTTATACAACAAAAAAAAATCTCCAAATGACAAAGTTGGGCTTTGAGATTAGATTGCATATACTTCATTGAGGTTAATTTTGTCATTTGCATAAGTTTTTTTTTTTCAATGAAATCATCAATTTTTGGACAAACAATCAACGAAAAAGGGTTTTGTGAAAACAAACTGAAACCTCAGGGGGTGTTCGTATAATTTTTGAGACTTGGGGGGTTTTGTGAAAACAAATTGAAACCTCAAGGGGTGTTCGTATAATTTTTTAGACTTGATGGGGTTTTGAAAACACAAGCAACCTCTTGGGGTATTAGTGTAAATAACTCTTCAAATTTTTCATTGTCTCGATATTATCGATATTATAGCGATATTTTGTCCAAATATTGCTGAACTGTGAGAGAAATTATCAACGTCGATATTATTTTCCGATATTATTGTCAATATTATCGATATTTATACGATATGTGTATGGATACTTTCCAAAATATCCTCGACCCGAAAAAACAATAATATCCTCGATATTTCATCGATATTATCAATATTTTAGATTATGCTCTTGAAGAATTGGAAATAGGAAATGGATGCCAAACAGGTCTGTTATCATTACTAGAGACAAAGTTCTTGTTTCTACTTGATGCTTATAGGATTATTCACACTGACCATTATATGATATAGCAGGTGATTGTGGAAAGGTTTTCCAATTGACCTTCGTGAAATCTGTTAAATTCAAAGAGACGGGCCAGCGACCCACTAATAACAACACCGATATTGTCCTCAACTTAACCACCTACCAAGCCCAATAGGTGCGGGGTTTTATCACAAAATGTCTCGGTGATATTAGTAGTGGAACCATTCATTATATATTTTATTTTATTTAGTCAAGTTTCCGATGAGGGACTTATATTATTCAACACGCCCCCTTACATGGAACCACTACATAATGGGCCACATGTGGAGCCAAGTCCACATCGGAGTCAATTATTTAAGCCCAACACGTGAACACCACGTATTGGGTAAGGGGTATGGGTAAACATTCAAGCCCAACACCACGTATTGACCCTCGCGCACGGCGTTGTATTTTTTTGGGTTACCCTCCGGGGCAAAGGGGTTATAAACTTTATGACCTTGACACCAAACATTTTTTTGTGAGTCGAGACGTCAAATTTTTTGAAAATATTTTTCCTTTTCAATCCCACCAAAACACCCCACCAAGCTCTCTCACCCAACCGGTTTTACCTATACCATATCCAGATTATACATTTTTTTCCCCACCTAGTCCCACTCCATCACCTACACCTGCACAAATCCATCTACCCGATCCCACTATACCTACACAAAGGTCCCACTCCCTTTATACAAACCCACCTACCTAGACCCACTCCACCACCCGGTTCTACTATTCTAACATCTAGCCTCCCTCCTTTGGACGTTGCCTACTATTCCCATCGTCCCCAACCTATGCTAGGCCTCCTTCTCCTCACAACCCTACTGTGCCCACAGATGCAGTCGTCACCTTTACTGCTAACCCAATTCCTCCCATTCAAAATAATTAGGGTTTAAACTGATATGTTTATTCTTCTCTCAAGGAGGAATATATATACTACATACAAAGTGGGTACAAATAGGAAATATGTACAAAATCTCCTAATTCTACTCAAATTAGATAATTACAATAAAATATAAATTATATTCCTAATAGGAACAAATTCTATTCCTAATAGGAACATTGACTCACGCCAACACTCCCCCTCAAGTTGGTGCATAGATATCGGTAATTCCCAACTTGTCAAGTGAGTCTTCAAATTGGCGCTTTGACACGACATGGGTCAACATATTTGCAAGCTGCTCTGAAGAAGGCACAAAAGGTATAGAAATTAACTTATGCTCCAACTTCTCCTTAATGAAATTCCGATCAACTTCTACATGCTTAGTTCGATCATGTTGCACCGGATTGTTAGCAATTTCAAATGCAAACTGATTATCACAGTGGAGCTTTGTAGCAGCATCCGGTCTAAACCCAATTTCAGCAAGTAACCACCTCAACCACAATATTTCACAAACCTCTTGGGCAATCCCTCTGTACTCAGACTCTACAGAGGACCGAGACACAACGTTATGCTTCTTGCTACGCCACATAACTAGGTTACCACCAACAAATGTGAAGTAACATGATGTAGAACGTCTATCTGTAATATTCCTTGCATAATTTGCGTCAGTGTAACCTTCTAGATCCAAGTAGCCATTTTTCTTAAAAAATAAATCTCTCCCTGGAGCAAACTTTAAGTAACTCAGAATATGCATCATAGCAGCCATATGATCCTCACTAGGGGAATGCATAAATTGGCTAGCAACGCTTACTGCATAGGCAATATTAGGGCGTGTCAATGATAAATAAATCAATCTCCCAACCAACCTTTGGTATCTTTCTTTGTTAGTTGGAACCTGATCCACATAAACACCAAGTTTATGATTCTCAACAATAGGTGCATCAGCTGGTTTACAGTCAAGCATTCTAGTATCTGCTAGCAGGTCCATGACATACTTCCTTTGTGAAAGAAATAAGCCATGTTTAGATTGAGTGACTTCCACTCCTAGAAAATATTTCAGACTGCCCAAATCTTTCATCTCAAATTCAGACGCTAAACGCTTCTGCAGTTCCTTGATTTCTACAGTATCATCACCAGTCACAATCATATCATCAACATAAATAATCAACAAAGTCAACTTACTAGCCCTATGTTTAATGAATAGAGTATGATCAGTATTGGCTTGTTGGTAACTAAACTTCTTCATAGCTATAGAAAATCTGCCAAACCATGCCCGAGGAGACTGCTTTAACCCGTATAACGCCTTTCTTAATTTTCACACGTTCCCCGTGCCACCGGTAACGCTATACCCTGGTGGAAGACTCATGTACACTTCTTCTTCTAGTTCACCATGTAAGAATGCATTTTTTACATCAAATTGCCTCATGGTCCAATCCAAGTTTATTGTTAAGGACAACAAAATTATGACAGTATTCATCTTAGCCATATGTGCAAAAGTATCATGATAATCAACTCCATATGTTTGAGTGAACCATTTAGCTACTAATCTTGCCTTGTACCTCTCGACAGTACCATCTACATTATATTTAACTGTAAACACCCATCTGCATCCTACATGCTTCGTTCCCTTTGATAGATTAACAATGTCCCATGTATTATTTTTCTGCAGTGCCTTCATTTCAATATTCATGGCTTCAGCCCACTTTGGATCATTAAATGCCTCCTCAACACGGTTTGGAATTTTAATATTATCCGTTCTGGTCACAAAGGCTTTGCACTCAGGAGATAACCTGTGATCATGCACATAATGGGCAATAGCATATCTTGCTTTGCCTTCTGGTGAGTAACGATCAGGTGGAACCCCACGGTTCCGTCTAGGCGGTAAAACATAAGAATTATTAGCAATATGAATAGGAGCACTTACCTCAGGAATATCCAGGGGAGCTTGATCGGGTACTATTAGAGAAGCTTCATGCGGGCAATCGGTTTAGTGACAGCAGCGACATCAGGTAAAATAGCAGGTTCAGCTGGTGTAGCAGGTTCAGCTAGTGTAGCAAGTTCGGCCGGTGTGGCAGGTTCAGCCGTTTAGCAGGTTCGGTCGGTTCTCCTCTTTGTATCAAACTATCCAATACTACTCCCCCTTGTAAATCTAGCCAGTTATGTCCTTCACTACTAGTCTCCCCCTGAAGGACATGCTTGGGTGTATCAGAGAAGTACATTTCATCCTCAATAAAGGTAACATCCATAGAGACATATAGAGGTCGGGTTGCAAGATGATAGCATCGGTAGCCTTTCTAATGAGGAGAGAAACCCAGAAAGACACAGCGGAGAGCACAGGGATCCAGCTTACTCCTCTGATTCTGATGGAGGTGAACATAGACGACACAACCAAACACCTTTTCTTGCTAACGTTTCAAGAACCTGTGAGCCTACTAATTATGCTCAAGTTGTTTCTGATCCCCATTGGCAACTTGCCATGAAAGCCGAGTTGGATGCATTGCAACTCAATCGTACTTGGACACTTGTTCCTTTACCGCCTTGTCATGAACCCATTGCTGCAAATGGGTTTATAAAATTAAATACAATTTAGATGGTTCTATCAAGCGCTACAAGGCTCGCCTCTTTGCCAAAGGCTACACCCAAATTGGGTGTTGATTACAGTGAGACTTTCTCCCCTACTGCCAAGATTACTATTCTTCGATGCCTTTTATCTGTTGCTGCTGCTCGTAATTGGTTTATTCACCAACTTAATGTTCAGAATGCCTTTCTCCATGGTGACTTACATGAGGAGGTCTATATGGTCCCTCCTCCCGGTCTTTGCCGACAGGGGGAGAATCTGGTGTGTCGGCTGAATAAGTCTCTTTATGGGCTTAAACAAGCATCTAGTAATTGGTTCTCCAAATTTTCCCATGATATTAAGAAAACGGGCTTTCAACAATCTATGGCTGACTATTCTCTTTTTACCAGGGTTAATGGAGATTCTTTTATATGTGTGCTCATATATATTGGATGATATTCTCATTACATGCAATAATCGTCAAGAAATGGAAAGTCTTAAATCTTTCCTTCTCAAACAATTTTGCATCAAGGATCTTGGAGACTTGAAGTATTTTTAGGCATTGAATTTTGCAGGTCTAAGAAAGGTCTTTTTATGTCACAAAGGAAATATTCCTTAGACATTTTACAAGATGCAGGCTTGACAAGTGCACGACCAAAAAAATTCCCAATGGAGCAAAATGTGAAATTGAAACCCACGGATGGTGATCTTCTCAACGATCTGATGAGATATAGAAGGTTGGTAGGAAGATTAATTTATCTTACTATCACAAGGCCAGACATTGTTTATTTAGTTCAGGTTTTGAGTCAGTTGATGCACCAACCCAAAAAACCACATATGGAGGCCGCACTTCGTGTTTTAAGATTCATTAAGGGCACACCTGGTCAATGTTTGTTTTTCTTGGCTGTGAACAACCTTGAGTTGAGAGCTTATTGAAATTCAGATCATGCAGGTTGTCCAACAACAGGTTATTGTGTTTTTCTAGGAAATTCTCTTGTCTCATGGAAATCAAAGAAATAGTCAACTGTTGCTCTATCATCTGCAGAAGCAGAGTACAGGGCCATGGCAGTCACATATCTTGAGATTACATGGTTGTGATATATATTGCGAGATTTAAGAGTTACATAGAAGGGTCCTGCACTTTGGCGTTACGACAATCAAGCTACACTACATATAGCTGCAAATTCAGTTTTCCATGAAAAAACGAAGCACATTGAAATTGATTGTCACATTGTGAGAGAGAAAGTGCAAGCTGGTGTAATTTCTCCTTCCTATATTTCTTCACAAGATGAGCTAGCAGATATATTTACGAAGGCCTTGGGAGGAGATGCCTTCAATTACTTAAGTCGCAAGTTGGGAGTTCACAACATTCTCTCCAACTTGAGGGGGAGTGTTGGAAATCAAATCTTGTAATTGAAGGATTGTAAATATTGTAATTGTCTTTCCTGTATTAGACCCCAAGATTTATAGGTCAAACCTGGATTGTAGCCTTAATTAGGAACTATGCTAGAATAGGAAATTGTAAACCTAGTATATAAAGTCTAGTATTATGTACAGCAAGACATCAATAACAGAACGTATTATTACATCTCTTTTATTCTTCACAAAATGCACCAAGAAAGTTGGCTTTAATATCCATAACATGCACCAATAAAGTTGATTGTGGAAAGGCGATTGTGCAGATGATATTACGTAACATGCACTAGGGGTGGCATTTTATACCGAAAAACCGAAAAACCGCAAAAACCAACTGATAATTTACCGTAATGAAACCGTAATCGCGGTAAACCGAACCACATTTGCGGTATTTAGAACCGAACCGCATTTGCAGTTGCGGTTGCGGTATTTGATTTTCAAAACTTGCGGTTACCGCAAACCGCAAATATATTTTAAATAATATTGTCTATATTATATTATATGTAAAATATATTTCATACAACATATTTCATACAATATTTTCTATTCACACCCATTATTTATGCTCATGTTATTTATGCTTCTTCTTATAATAAAATGTACTAAACTTATGTTATTTTATTTTGTAGATAGCATTGGTGCTCAAACAACACAACGGGGTTCTTCAAATCCACTCACCACCACCAACACTTGAGTTTGTAACATTGGTGCATTGCATTTTCCTTTTAGTTTGTAACTTTAATTAACTTTGAATTGGATTTTCTTTTGGGTTGTAACTTTAATTCATTTTGCATTGCATTTTCCTTTTGGTTTGTAACTTTAAAGAATTTGGAATTGGAATGCTTGAGAAGTTTAACTTTAATTGGAATGCTTGGAATTGAACTTTAATTTTCTTTAGGTTGTGAATGCTTGAGAAGTTGAGGAGATTGTGAATTTATATATGCTTGAGAAGTTGGATTTTTATGACACAAAAAGAACTTGCGGTTTTAAACCGCTAATTCACGGTAACCGACCGCTTTTTGCGGTTTACTGCAATGCGGTAAACTGCAAAACGCGGTCGGTTTGCGGTTTCAAAAATCACCATACCGCAAATAGTCGGTCGGTGTGCGGTTTGGGCAAAAATTCGCGGTTACCGAACCGCAACCACCCCTAACATGCACCAATAAAGTTGGCTTTAATATCCGTATTATACACTTAATATTATCTCTTTGATCGTAGATATGCAGACAGCTGATTTGTGTTTGAAATGACGGCATTCATCTGATCTGACCACATGGAAAAGTTGTCTTTATGTTGATGAAGAATGCTTTATCTGAAACAAGATCAAGTGATTTTAAACCCTACGATGCACGTCTTCTGTAGGTTTCTTGCAAGAAAACTTTCTCAGATCATGATGACAATGATGATGTTGAAATATCCTTTCTATGAATGTCATATGCAGCCAGTTTGTTGGCCTCTGTCTATGAATCCTTCAAAGACCGCCATGCATTGTTTCCTTAAACTTGTTAAAGTTTGTATTGAAATTCAATTTCCTCTTGTCCTGCATTGAAAGATTATAGCTTTGGCGTAGTCTTTATTAGTGTTGGCCCTTCAAGGACAACCAGTTTGATATGGATTGTTGTTTCCAAACAAAAGCTACTGTTATTTTGAATTTTCGATCTTGTCTCTACACATTATAACTTATTTGTCGAATGTTACAAATGTCCAATGTTTCTATATATTTCAAGAATTTTGACAAGCAAACAGTCATTGAAGTCTATGAAATTTTCTAAGGTTGTCTATGCTACGGGATGAGCTGCTCATGTTACCATTATTTCCTCCTCCTGTTTTTACCCTAAACCCTATACATGCACTTAAACTTATTGTGTATGGAACTAAATTGACACTGATTTTATTTTATACCTTCTCTTTCTTATTTCCATGAGTGCATATATGTTTTGCTTGCTAAAGCTCAACAATTTTAAGAGAAATGCTATATGATTAGTTTTAAGCGAAATGTTAAAATGTCTTTCTTTTTATTTTTAATCTATGACACATTTACTTACTATGAATGAGAGAAGTTATAAATCCGGGAACTTAGATAGGGAAATTATGGAATGGGAATCGAATCAACTACTCCAAACGGTTTTGAGGTATCCGATTAAGGATTTTAACATGGAATTCCTTCTTCTTTTTTTCTTCCTTATGTATTTGTAAATGTAGGGGGAGTCATAAATTGAAATCATTTCAATACTCGTATGTTAATAAACACAAGAAAAGCACTAATTGGAATCATTTTTTAATACCTACTAGCCTCTCCACACATGCTTCCGCGCCTGCGAGAGGCTTTTTTTTTAAAATTTTTTTAATTTATTTTAGAATTAAAAAAGATAATGGGTAGTTGTGTTCCATGAAAATAGGATCCATTATTTGATTTTTCTTTTAATTTTAATTTTTTTAATATGAAAAAGTGTGAATTTACCATGTTATCCTCATTTAATTAATAATTTCAATTCTTAATGTTTGCATTAACCAATGGCATTTTCTGGTATTTTGAATGTTTTACCATTCTCTGTATTTTGCTTTATATATATAGATTCTCGATAAGTAAACACACTATGCCAAAATTTGGCTTTAGCAACACTACATTGGCATCAGTAAAACTGAAAATCGATGCTTTAAGTACATTAGACATTGCTTTTATAAATTAAGATGCTAAAAGATAAAAAGACATCAGCACAAATATTTTGTTTTCGTTAGCGATGCCTTGATGCCAATTTAGCATCATCTGTTCTAACGACTGATGCCTAAAGTGTTTCTGTTTTTTTTTT
>NW_018924979.1:0-10300 GCF_002207925.1 Prunus avium | reverse complement strand
GCGTATATCCCAGCGTGGATTTGCTTCCGAACGAATACATTGGATTTGCAAACGCAATGAGATCCCATTTTCTTAACATCATCCGAATCTAATACTCTATGAATCGGACTTAGATAACTTTTTTATTTTATTTTATAAAATAAAAAGATTAATTCCGTTATTGTGTTAACATGTATATTCAGAATTTCAGATTTCATAAGAAATAATCTATATGATGCATGGCGCTACAGTTTGCGTATCAAATAAAAGTCTTAGGTCCAAACTTTGTTCCTAAATCAACGTTTGGCTAACATTTGTGCGTTTATGTTAGGCAATACAGGAATATGTACGAATTGATGTGATGTACACGACGCAAACTTTTTACTTAAATAGACATCAGATATACCAGTTTGTTTGAACAGTTGCAATTCAAATGTAAGAGAAATGTCTGAATTCGAAAGTTGTAATAATCTGAAATTAATTGGGTCACACAACTCACAGACCCAACTCATTGTCTTTAATTAAATAAATGTTAATTAATTAATCATTTTGCCCAAAACCAAGTCAATGCCAAGCCCAAGCCCACATGGCAAAGTCCACTTGGCCCAAAGGTAAAAAATTGGATTTGATGTAAAATATTAGATTTTAAGTTGTAGCAGGTGCAAATATGAATTTACAGAGTGGGTTTCGTGCAAGGTAGAGGAGGTTGTGATTTCTGGGTTTAGTATGATTGTGAAAGGTCTAAAGTTGTGATTCTGGGCCTGCTAAAATTGCGGGATAAGTTAGAGAATTCACTAGCAAAGGCAAGACGCAGAGAGAAGGTTCTTTGGGCAGTATTGGTGGTGTCATGGATGCTTATTGCAAGGTTCTTCTATGGAGGGAATGGTGGATCAGATGGACCTGAAGACTTTGGAATTGGCATGAAAGGGAGTGTTTTAGGGATGCACTGTGCTTTTGGTATGGAAAGCATTGTGCTTTTGATTATGTAATGGGAATAAGCATTTTGGCTATGTAATGGGAATGAGCATTATGGCTATGTAATCTGCACTTAATGTGATGTTTTGGTAATGCAATGATGTAATGTAATCGGACTTTTGATATGTACAAAATCAACCTCTTCATTCCAACAACTTGTTTCTACATACAAATTCATTTCCACTTGTAGCATAACAACAAAATAGGCCACAAAATAACATTTACAACCTTCCAAAATAACAGAACTTGTCTTACAAAATAACACAAGCTATCTTCCCAAAATAAGGCAACTTGTCTTCCAAAATAACATAACCAGGTAAAACTGTCTTGTGATAACAAAAGAACCTAACCCAACCAGCTAATAGAAGTCTGTGATTTCAAAATAACAACAAAGACAAGTGTGAATTTCAAAAAGACTAATGGCAAGACCATCATCATTCCTTGCTCAAGTCTGATGCTCCCACAACCATAGATCGTTTCCTCAATACATACGAATTGCCAGTTGAAGCTTTAGTTGATGCTGGAGGGACAGATGTTGATTCAGGAGGGGTAAAATGTTGAGGATGGAGCAGCTAAATCACCTGGTGGTACATTTGAACTTCCAGCTGCAATGGTGCCCTTTCTCTTCCATTTTCCTTTATGCACAACTCTTGCAGGCTTAGCTTGCCTTGTTCTTGTACTGGGACCAACTTCACTTGTTTGAGTAGTTTGCTGGGTTGAGGAAAAATTAATAACTGTTAGTTGTAGGATAGACAAAAAAACATAAAAATTAATAAAAGTAACCAATGTTCATCCTTAGATGTTTACCTCAGCCTTCCTCTTTTTGAGTTTTGTTTTGGGGGGCAGATTTGAATGACAAGTCCTTTTATTGTGACTCTTTCTTCCACATTGGCCACACTTCAATGAGTCTTGAACTTGTGAAACAACATTGGCCTTCCTGCTTGACTCACCCTCATGTTGAGTCTTACTACCTACCTCTCCTGCTTCCTTCCTTCTAGCATTTCTTGGCCATCCAAGTTGTTTGGAGTATGAAGGAGACACACATAGTGGCATATTAGTTCTATCCCACAACTCCATCCCATTCATAGATAGTATTAGGTTTTCATATGCCTTGAAATATGTCTCAGTGTGACAACATGCGTGCACAAAATCCATTACGTTCAGGCCCTTATTATAATTTATAGCTACCACTCCATGAACACAAGGCCAACCAATCAAATCTCATTCTCTGCAAGAACAAGTCCTCAAATCCAAGTCCACAATATAATGTGAAATCCCACTGGTGCCAACTTGAAATTTTCCTTCACCTGACCACATAGTGACACAACCACCTGCTTTTGCCTTATTTATCTCTACCTTCTTAAAAATCTTGGGGCAAATTGCCTTTGTCCATTTCTTCATTTTGTCCATTCTGCCTTGTATCCTTCTCATCAACTTACACCTAATTATCTCAAGCATGGTCAGCATTGGCTTATCTCTGCATGCCAATATGAATGAGTTGAATAACTCACACAAATTGTTTAAAAGCATATCACACTTGACATGAGTGCTAAAGTGTGATCGAGACCAATGCCTATGAGGTTTTTCTGGTTGAGTCAGCCAATTATAAGCATCCTCATCAAGGTTTTTAGCTCTTCCATTTGTCTTGTAAAGTGTGGAACAGTTGTTGCTTTTGAAGCGCCCCAAAATTTTTCAGACAAAGCTTCCCCTTTGAATTGTAATATGAAGTTGGTGAAAAGATGTCTTGCACAAAACCTGTGTTCACTGTTAGGAACAACTTGCTCAAAAAGCAGGTAATAACCCTTTTTGCTTATTTGATATGAAAGTGTATCCAAATTGGTTAACAATCTCTACATGCTTTACCAGCAATTTCAAAAACCAAACCCATGAGTCCTTGCACTCAGATTGAACCACTGCATACGCAATCACCCATGTTTCATTATTAAAATCAATACCAACTGTTGCTAACAATTGCCATCCATATACACCCTTCAAAAAGCAGCCATCCAATCCAATAATGGGTTTGCATCCAGCAATAAACCATGCTTTACATGCATCTAGACACACATACAACCTTTGAAACACTGGATGACCCAATTGTTCATTAAAATCACATTGAACTTTGGTCTTCCTTAACTCTTCATAATAATCCCAAATTCTGAAGTATTTTTCTATGTATTCTCCCTCAATCTGCCCGAATGCCCTCTCTTTTGCCCTATTAACTTGTTGCCTAGAAACTCCAGTGTTTTAATCTTTCTCCACAGTCTCCATGAATGAGCTAACTAGCCAACTTGGTTTGGTCTTCAGTGTTTCCATATATTTGGCACTGATCCAACTAGACTTAATAGTAGAGTTCTCCCAAACAATACCAAAAGTGTGTTCACCCTCATATTTCTTAACCTGCAAGGTCTTCTCATGCTGCATTTTAGAAGCATATATCTCCCATGGATAATCTGGATCTGCACAAACTACATTTAGCTTGAAAGCCTCACTTCTCACAAATACAACTTCCTTATTCATCTTTATAAATTGTTCTCTGACAACAGCTTTAAAAACTTTACACTCATTGAACTTCATCCCAATCTCAAACTGTGGATCTCCTATGTATTCTCCCTCAATCTGCCCGAATGCCCTCTCTTTTGCCCTATAAACTTGTTGCCTAGAAACTCCAGTGTTTTAATCTTTCTCCACAGTCTCCATGAATGAGCTAACTAGCCAACTTGGTTTGGTCTTCAGTGTTTCCATATATTTGGCACTGATCCAACTAGACTTAATAGTAGAGTTCTCCCAAACAATACCAAAAGTGTGTTCACCCTCATATTTCTTAACCTGCAAGGTCTTCTCATGCTGCATTTTAGAAGCATATATCTCCCATGGATAATCTGGATCTGCACAAACTACATTTAGCTTGAAAGCCTCACTTCTCACAAATACAACTTCCCTATTCATCTTTATAAATTGTTCTCTGACAACATCTTTAAAAACTTTACACTCATTGAACTTCATCCCAATCTCAAACTGTGGATCTCTCACGTCAGTTGCCGAATTGAACTTTGGCCATCTATCCTTCATTGGAGTGTCATCATCAGAGTCATATTTAGGCTGCATATTATTAGAATCATACTACTCTAAATCCAGTTCAACATCTGCACCCCAATCCCAAGATTCAACCATAGCATTTGTTGAGTCTTGCTGTTTTCCTTTTGCCCCATCTCCAACCCACTCAGTATGTTTGTCCACCCATTCATCAAAATCAAGATCATCATCATTATCATCATAACTGAAGTTAGGGTCTGCAAAATTAGAGTCAAGACTGTCTGCTGACTCCTCATCATCACATCTTGTGGTCCTTTTCCTTGCTTTTCTTGTCTTCATTGGATGAGATCTTGATAACTTGGTCATTTCTACAGTTGCTTCAACAACTTCTTTTTCAACTAGTCCCTCAGTTACTGTATTGGACCTTTGGTCTTCTTTATCACATGTCTTCTTTACAGTTTTGCACCTCCTTTTACCAAAAGCTCTTGCCCTCTTTTTCCCAAAAACATAAGTGACTTTACTTTTCCCTTGATCCACAAGGGTAGAAGATTCCCTCTCTACTGCTTTTTCTTTTTTTGTTTGCACTGTAGAAGATTCCCTTTCTACTGCACAAGATTCCCTCTCTACTGCTTTTTCTTTGCCTTTTTTAGAAACACCCTGTCTTGCACAAGATTCCCTTGCCTTTTGCGTACCCCCACCACTTTATTCCTCATTTGGGTCTTCATTGAGCTCTTCTATCACAACACTTGTTTTTTTTGTTTTTGTTTTTTTTTTTTTTCTGTTGGCTCAATTGTTTGCCTTTCCCACCAACAGGGGCAATAGCCCCATAATTATCATCAAGCTCCTCAATCACAACTCCTCTGTTAGGCACAATATCATCTTCTAAATTAACAAATACATTTGATCTTGCTTGACTATAAAACCAATCCTCATTACTATCAACCCCATGATGTAGGAAGATGTCTATTAGCCTTGTCTCTTGGACAAATACAAACATGTCTACAACATCTTGATCATCATTACGCTTTGTTAGGCCACTATTGCTATAGGTAGGGATACTATGCCAATAACTAATCACCTCATTGTAGCCTAACTCCCTTATCATATTGTCTATCTCAGTCATTGACATTCTATCCTTGTCATAATAACCAAACCAAGCTACATTACCATAAGCATAATAGTTACCACAGATTTGACCACCATGGTACATTCGAATAGAAAACAATTCAGGATCACCTACATATTACATGTCCCAAACACGAGTTATTTTCAGTTAAAACATTACACAAAACACAGTATTCACACATTACACAAAAAGCAAAACACAGTATTCAATTATTTTCAGTTTAGGACCATTAACACAGTATTCAAACATTACAGAAAAGGCAAAACACAGTATTCAATTATTTTCAATTTAGGATCATTATAGAAAAGGCTAAGTTTTTATTAAACAACCATTTTCACACCCTTCCACCTAACACTTTTGCCTTATTAAAGGTAGACATTTCCAACATCTGCTTAGCTTGAAGGACCACCTATATTCGAAATCTACAGAAGGACCACTTATATTCAACAAAATCTTTCATACTTCTCCCATTATTCCATGCAGATTATAAAACACACCATTCAAAGCACAATAACCCATACAACCTCTAACCCATTCACCACAGATAACCGAAATTGCAAAAATTTAAAGTAACTTACCATATGAGGGATGCGGAGCGCCTGGAGCCTTGAAATCCCAACTTATTTCTTCTCAGTTCTTCCAAAATCGTAGCGCCTGGATTTCTCTGAACTCTCTGCTATGGAGTTTTAGGATTTAGGTTAAACTGAGGTTGAGGATGACTTTTTGGGATTTTTGTTCGAACTCCAGCTTTGCAACTGAGGCTATCAATCGCACTGTCTAACTGTAGTATGCCAACATTGTCCGTTTGTGATATCCTTCATTTTTTAGCTATTTAATGCCTATTCTCTTCTTGCTTTGTAGATGGTTAGACTCTGCAACACCCAAATAGTAAAGTTTCAGGCAATGAGCAATGAGATATGCAAAAAAATGTGTCCCTCGAGCTCAAGGGAAAGCATGTCAAGGAATGTGAAGCCGAGCTTGAAGGGCAGAATGAGGAGCTGTGCAGCCTAAGAAACGATCAAGACACCATATTATCCAAAGTTGATAATCTCAAGAAAAAACTGGAAGATGCTTCATGCGACAGGGACCTCGAGTTTCAGGTGAACAGCAAACATATTAGGGTTGAGGCGAAGAGGCAGTTCATACACGGTTGGGTTCAAGGCTAGCAACTCCCTAAGCATCGATTCGTGGCAGGTCTAGATGATTATGATGACGAGTTAGGATTTGAGCCTGCCGACTATCAGCTATTTGAGGGCATGCATCCTACTGACCGCCATCCGACAGATTATCGCCCCTATCGCCATCTGCTTTAGCAGCTTTTCCTGGGTTCGCGGCTTTTCTTAGCCCGTTGGGACCGATACCTTTGGCATCAATCCTAACGCTATGTCAATCCTAGCACATGACCGATCCTTGGATTTACGAGTTTCATGTCATCCACTAGGTTTTCTACTTATGTGGGACCTACTTCGGAGGCGACTCTCGATCCCCTTGGATTTACGGGTTTCACGTCGTTCTACTTCGGAATTTTTATCTTTGTTCATACTTGTTTGGTTTCGACTTTATCTTTGCCCTTTAATTCATGTACTTAATTAATTAGCTCATGCACTTTGTGTCTTCGGTATATTCCCCGAACTTGGATTTTCGAGTTACGCCCCAAAATTTTGGATTCGTTTCACCGGACTTTATAAGATATCCTTCCCATTTGAATTTATCCCGAGGATTTATTTTTCAAACCCGACCATGGGATAACACCTTCCTACCAAACTCAGGGTCCTTCCTGCTCAAATTACCACTTTCAAATTCAAAACTAACACGACAGTTTTTCAAACCCGGCCAATGGATAACACTTTCCCAACAAACTCAATGTCACAACCCAATTCTAGAATAAGGAATATTCCCGAATCAGGGTGTGAGTCATACCATAGTCATAAGAATAAAATCCTACAACCATGATATGATGAGAAATATAGCCACAAATAATATACATTTACTTAATAACACAGAATTAAAGTCGCAGTAGCTCGTAGTTAACTACACACTAAGATATTTATCAAACGGTTGACTACTTACAAATATATATTACACAAATAAACAACAAAAGCCTAGTAGCTTGGTTGAAACCCACTTCCTCAAACTTTGCCTTGAATCCTGCACAATCTATTAGGGTATGAGCATTCTAATGCCCAATAGAGTACTGTCAAATCCCTCAAGGTCAGCTATCACAATTAATCAAAGTGTCATGTATTAAACGACCCAAGATACATAAATTATGCAACCAGACCAGATAAATAAATTTGCATATGCGGTGATGTCATGAACTCACTACCTTCTAATCCCACTAATTCATACTTTAGGGAACCAAGTCTGCATGTCCCATATCATGCATTTTACCACTGTGGCTCCGAATACCCGAAAATATAAACTAGCACCTATTCGTCCCTTACCCCATTTTTCTTTTGTTTACAAATTTCTCAACTTTCACTTTTCATTAAAGGCCCTGCTCCCATCACCTCAATATATTCAAGCCCTGCTCTAGTCACCTCAATATATTCCCTTTTTTTTTTCCCAGATATATCTAAGGTATTCTCCCACCCCTTGGATATACCTCGACCCAAACACAAATTCAAAACACAACCGTAATTATGATGCATATGTAATTTAGCTCAAACATCATTTATCTTTATGGAATAATAATACAGATAATAGCAATAACATTTCAAGTTTAATCACATGAATAATAATATTTACCCAACATAAAATAATATCCACGGAGAAACATCAATAATAATATTCACATAACATCAAATAGTATTTCATCGAACATCAAATAATATTCACCAAGTAAAGCAACAATTATATTTGTAAGGATTGTATTTTTAAGTTTGGCTCTTCTCTTGTAATCTCACAAAACCATTGTATTAATTCTTAGTTTCTAAGATAGATTAGAGGTTAAGACTGAAATAGATTGAAGATCATCCCAGTCCTCACGTTGCTGCCAAAGGTAAAACTCATATGCATTTTCACTTGATTAATACATGTTCACGTGTATTGATCCAACTTTCAACTTTGCCTCTTTACTGCAACATTTCTCTTTATTTCAGCTTTAACAGTTTTTTTAATCCTTCCCTTCCAAAAAAGGCTGACAAACACGTGAGAATAATTGACTTACTCTCAAACAGTTTTGTTTTCTAAAGATTCAAGCATTTAATTTGTTTATTAGTTTTAAACCCATACCTCTTGGTTGTTGTCTTCTTGTCTACCACCTTCTCCAAGTGATGGGTTATAAACTACTTTTTAATTCCACTATTCAAACCATGATTAAAAGTACGGCTCCTTGGGTTTATTAAAAAGACAAACACATGCCTTCTGACTATTCTCTAAGCTTTCTGTTTGTGTCTTGCACTGCTCCTTGGTTGAAATGCTTAGGAAAGTAGCTTTAAAATAAAATGTGTTTTTAAAGCTCTCTATATAAGCTACCAGTTGGACAGACTCGGTGATTGGGGGAAAAATCATGCATTCTGAATAGATGTCACTTGCCTTCCTACTAGTCATGTTTTTCAACTAAAGAACCAAGTGGGAATAAAACTCTGAAAAGAGTTTCTTTCCTTTCAGCCTAAGTTCATATTCTTGAGGGTTATGAGAATGATTGCATTCACATAAGTGCTTCCCCAAGATGACTTTAAATCTTTAATGGCTGACTGTTTTTTTCTTACTTCAATCTTTATAATTGTTTCAGCTAGTATATGTTACTTGAGAGTATACGATTGATAGTATACATATAAATCTCTCCAAGTCTACATTTACAAGATTTCGGCTGTAAACTGTTTCTGTGTTGTTGTTATGTTGAATTAAACTTTATGCTTCAAATACATTACTTCTAGTTTATTCATCACAACACGTATGTTTCATTCGTCTAGCTCAATCATGCTCTATGATTGAGATAGATGAATCTGTGAAACCATAACTCACTCCATACATCAAATTACATACAACTAGAGCTTGGTGCTCGTGAGAGGATTTGCTGCTAAGAGATAAAGAAATGGTACGTGCTGAAAGGTTGATTGAAGCTGCATATAGGTGATAGATTGAGCTAAGTCTTTCTTCATTTTCTTGTATTTCTTAATGAGTGGATTGGATCTCTCCTAGCTTGGTGGTCCCAGTTTTTTATCCACTTGGGTTTTCTGGGTCAACAACTCTTGTGTGTTGTTTACTTTCAGCTGTTATTTGTCTTACCTTGTTAATCACTTAATTGTTTGTTGCGTTTGTGTATGAATCAACAAGAACTTTTTAATTTGGTTGGTCCTTGACCTATAGCCCAATCATCGGGAAATTAGGAAACCCCACCTCGTGTCCAGCTAGCTTAACCTTGCGTGGGTTCATCCACGAAAGTACGCAGAGTAGAACACCTAATTAAGATAATTTACTGATTAAAATTCACTGGAAATAAGGAAACATGTTTGAGTGTCCTACTGTTGTACGTAGTCCTAAAGCCCCATAATACGCTTGATAAGTTGTTTGACCCAATCGTTACTCCCTTAACCTCACTTCCCAAGCAAGAATAGAACCAAGCGTCAAGGAAAAGCTAATATATTCCCCTCCTATAATAGTTCTACTCTTTGGGATGTTTAAAATCAGGTGGTTCGACTCTAGACTCATAAAGAAAATTTAAAACAAAAATTTCAGTTTTGTTAAATATTTGGGTTGGAACACGTTAACTTTGAAAATTCTCTAAATATTGAGTTTAAATCAAAATAATGTAAATTTTTTCAGATTACAACTAGACATAGAAACATTAAAAATGTCAAAATTTAATAGAGATTAGGGTTAAGGAAGCATGTCAAAATAGAAACCAAAACAGTCTATGCTGTAGAATGTTCCTTTTTTAAGGTTTGTACACTTTATTTTGAAAAATCACCAAAATTTCAATTTACAACCAAACTGGATAAAACTTTCCAGATTTGAAGAAGTTAGGTGAAAGTAAAAATATTAAAATTTCATGAAAATCTAAGTTCAATAAGTTTTCAAACACGTATTCAAAACAGGGCATGCAGCAGAATTAGAACAATTCCAGCAAAATAGTCTCTATTTTGAAATTTCACCAAAAAAAATCAATTTAAATTCAAATGGCACAAAATAGACTTTGAAATAACCCTTGAGATATCCATTTTGATGTAACAAAATCCC
>NW_018924978.1:0-15385 GCF_002207925.1 Prunus avium | reverse complement strand
GGGCTAAATTTAGCCCTCTAAAATATTAATTTTTTAAAGAATAGTGTAGGGCTAAATTTTTGTATCTCTAGCCATGCAAGGCTATATTTTAGGGCCCTCCATATTTTATTATTTTGAGAAAACTATGGTACAACACTCATACAATCCACTACTATGCATTGTTCAAATCAATTAAACTACTATTTAGAGACAATATTCCACTACTATGCATTTTCATAAAATTTTAATTGAAAATTTAAAGGTTACAACAACTTAAAAATTAAAGACAACAAGACTTAAAATTAAAGACAACAAAAAAAAGTGTGGAAAGTTGTGAAAAAGTAGAGACTATGATCAAATTTATAAGAAATGTAGAATGAAATGAGTGTGAAATTTTTTGAAGATATTTGGAGATATTTATAGACATATTTTATGTTTTACTTTTTAAAAGTCAACAACGGCTATTCTTGAAAAAATTGATGCACTTTCAAAAAGGTTCTGACCTGGAATAGTCAGAACCAATTCTATATTTTTTTTTAAAAGTCAACATTAAATAATATGCAATTGGAATGTAAAAATGCGGATGGAAGGTAAAATTTTTTGTGTTTGACAAATTTGTTTGCAATTGGAAAAAAGGAAGCAATTGAGATACTACATTGATAGTTTGAGAAGACAAGCAAACATTTTCAAATAGCAATCAAGCCTCTATCATAAACAAGACCATTGAAATTCGGGGTGGGCAATCAGACCGAGAACTCGAAAAACCGGCTGAACCAAACTGATTGGGTTGGTTTGGTCTAATTTTTTAAAACTATTTTATTTAATTTTGGTTTCAACTCAAACCAAACTAGTTGGTCCGGTCCGATTTATGATTTGAAGTTTTGAGTTTGACTGGTTTACCCAAACCAAACCGACCATATCATAATGCTAAAATATTGCAAAAATATTGTACCATGGAGAGTTTCAAACCCCTCCCTACGTCAAGGGAAGAGTGGGCATTCCAATGTGGTACTAATTACTTTTATTGAGTAATAATGGTATTTAATATCTTTTTGTTGGAATTAAAAAATAATATAAAATTGCTAGGGTTTTAATGAGAGTACGCCACTTCTTCTTCTCTCTATCTCCCTTCCTTCTTTCTTCTTCCTCCCTTTATGATATTTGATGTGCACTGCCCAAGAAAACATTTTTTTTTTGTTAACGAGGTCCCTTCACTGGTTCCCATCCATATTCTTTTTTTCTTATTAATTTCTTCTTCTTTTCTTTTCTCTTTGCAACGTTTCTCCTCTCTTTCTTTATGCATTCTTCTTCTTCTTCTTCTTCTTACTCTCTCTCCATCTATCTTCAATCTCTCCCGCTGTCTCTTTTATTTTCTTTCTTCTTCCTCCTCTTTCCATCTCTATTTTTTTTTCTTTCTTCTTCTTCTTCTCTCTGTGTCTCTCATTTTTTTCCCCTTCTTCTTCTTCATTTTTCCCTTTTTTTTTCTTTCTCTCTCTCTCTCTCTCTCTCTCTCTCTCTCTCTCTCTCTCTCTCTCTCTGGTTTTCTTTTTTCTTCTTCTCTTTGTCTCCATCTTTCCCTTGCTTCTTATTCTTCAGCCTAAACCCGAAACCGAACCAAACAAACCCATTAACTCCAGTTAACCGGAGTGGCCGGTGTTAAGCTAAAAATAGTCAACTCAAGGCCTTCGATTTGGTGTTCGAGTTGGGCCAAAAACCAAACCAACCCGGACCGAGCTCACGCATAATACATTCCCAATTAACCATATCCATTAAAATACAAATGAACAACCCAAATAAACTCTCCACCTATCAAACCATATATGAAATGTTCCACATATTCAAAAGACACGACAAATTTTCAAACTTCCACCTAATCAAAACGACAAGTTTCAAAATGATTAACATCCCCATGATGTCTAGACCTGATTACAAACAAGATTCCAAAAATTCCATGACAAGCTCATATTTATATATATTTTACATCAAATTCACTTGCCTTTTCTTAGTTAGTTCCTTATATCTTTGAGCTATTTACTTTATTTTTGTGTTTTGTAGGATCTGTCAAGCAAAGAAAAGAAAAATAGCATAAGTGGGATTTTTAAGTAACAAATTCGTCAAAACTGCATGTGCAGATCAGCTGATTTTGGAAGCAAGTTGCGAACAGCTGAGAATGAATTAGAGAACGTGCCTTATATGCTTGGAAAGCTACAGATGTCTATTTTCTGGAGCAACTCGTGGATTGTTCATATCATGTTATGTCTATTTTCTGGAGCAACTCGCGGATTGTTCATATCATTTTTCTAGAAGAAGTTATGGTAGTTTTAACACTGAAAGGTTCACAAGAGGCTGAGCAGTTTGTAACTGCAAGAAAAGCAATAAACCCAATGAATCTAGCAGCCAAAACGGATGCAGCCAAGAACAAGCCAACGGACACCTACTCACATATCTGAGGAAATGGAATTAAAGATGAGGATTAGGTGGGAGTAATGGGCATAAAGGCCGCCCAAAGAGTTACAATTGTTTTACCATTTTTTCTTATAGATTGTCATCAATAAATTGCTATTTAGAGGGGGGATTTTGGAGAGAAAACATAAGGCAGTTTTGGAGAGGCAAGGCAGCAACGTTGGGGAAGAGAGGAGGAAGGAGAAAATCTTGGCATTCTCTTCTTTCGGTTTTACCTTCTCAAACTCATGTTTTTCTTTTGGTTTTATTTAAGAATAATGTGTAGCTAAATTCTTAGTAGTTAGGGGCTGTTTTGAAGCCCCTGATATGATTGCAAACGTGTTATGACATTTCGTTTAAATTTCTTTTATGAAAGGATGAAAATTGCTTCACTACTTGTCTCATTGATGAATTCTTTATGTGTTTTCTACGGATGCATACTTAGTAAGCATATTTAGGATTCTAATGCTATGAATATGTGTGTGTCTGCCCTTGTCGAATGAGGAATCAAGAAAAGACGACTTTCACATGTTGCATTTCCCCTATGACATATCGAAGGATGCCACCTATTCAAAAGACACAATATATGTTCAAACTTCCACCTAATCATAGCAACAAGTTCCTTGTCTAACTAAAACAACAAGTTTATCTAATCCATGGCCATACTCGTTTTGCTGGAAACTTATATCTCATCCTTCTTTCAGAGGTTATGACTGAGGCATTTTGAGAAGCTTGCTGAGGTTGAAAACTTGAGTTAGCAGCATTGGATGAGTTAGGCACATTGGTTGAGTTAGGTTTAGAATTAGGAGCAGTTTGAGCAAGGTTCCTTGTTTGCAGCATTGTGCCCTTCACCTTCACATGTACTACAATTAATGACAATCCCATATTTTCTAAGTTTTTTTGCATTTTTTGATATCTCATTGGCTTCTTTTTGCGTACTTCTCTAGGCCTTCCTGGTTATTTGTGGTACATAGGTGGCTTGATTGGTACATAACTAGTTTTTCTCCAGTGTTCTTGACTAGGCATTAGAGATATATATAACCTTCATAACTGACAGGACCCGCCCTGAATTCCTCAAAACCCAGGATGAATCCTGTGGAAATTTCCGACATCACATCGATGCCGGGCCCACTTACTAAAAATTTAGCCTCTTTTCTAAATTAAGGAAAAGGGGCACGAGACTTTCTGCCGAAATTTCGGTAGAGTCTCCCCTTGCAAAATGGACATTTACCAAATTGTTTCACCTATAAAAATATAATTAAAACTCAATCGGCAGCATGTACAACTATATAACAATGTAATTTACGTAAGAGGCCTCGGGTCCGTTATACAATATAATCAAACCTAAAATCAATCGTTGAATTCGAAATGGATCTCAGACCTGTCAGAACCACATACACTATTTATTAAAATCCATTACGGTGATAACTAAGGAATAAACAAGCATTTAATCTCGCTCAAGTTTAAATCGAGCTTCAGGTGTACCAACATATTCAAAACCGAACCCAACAGTAATAATAAATAAGGTTCAAATCCAATAACCGCATCAAGCTTCATTCATATACTCAAAATCGATCAAACCTTTTAAATCTGAGTTAGACGTCTTTTTTGTTAAATTTTAGAACTTCCTTCTTTTACTCGCACACACACACACTCTCTCTCTATCTATTTCTCTTAAATTTGTGTATGCACTATTTCTGGAAAAGAATGCATATTTGTGTAATTTTTATCTCTGCATTTAATTTTACGGCTGTTGTTTCTCATAGCGATGTTATAATTTGTATACAATGACAATAATTTTCTGCCGCCGTTTGAAATTATGTATTACGTCAGTTTTTTCAACAGTCCGTCGTCTTAATTGAAATACTACGACGACATAGGTTTTTTATTTATTGTCTATTTGTTTGTTTTATAATTTTTTATTATACGACGGTTTTTTTCTACCGATGTTGGAATTGTTACACAATGACAGTATTTTATTATCGTCGTTTGAAATCAATACTGCTTCAGTTTTTAAAAAAAACGTTGTTATCACTGAAATATTACATCGATTTATTTATCTGTTTTACAATCTGTTCAATTACTAACACACACACACACACACACTCTCTCTCTCTCTCTCTCTCTCTCTCTCTCTCTCTCTCTCTCTCTCTTTTTCTTAGGATGATTTACAAAAACAAGTCTCCGAGGGCACTCTGCCTATCTCTGGGAGCAATGATATTTTGACTTTGGCTTTATGAACCCCCAAGCATGGTGGGAGAGTCAGAGGTGTTGGAGCTGGGGTTTCCCCAACTCAATTCTTCAATTTGCCGAGACAGCAGAGAGTAAAATTTACTGACAAATTGAAGGAAAGTCTTATGGAGACAGTCAGAGAAGAGACATTGAGGATTGAGGCTAGGGCAAAGGAAAGTGTTTTGGAGGCAGTCAGGGTAGAGAGGGAAATTATGTTGAAACAATTCCGTCAACTAGTTCCTAATTTTGATCCCAACATGCTCAAAACACCAATTACCCTAACTCCTTTATAGCCTCAAGAACAAAACCCAAAAAATTCAATGTCTAACAAAGCAAGTTGCTCGGGAGCCACTAATGTCAGACCCCTAGTTTTGGAGGAAGAAATTCCAAAACTTGATGCTGATACTGCTGAAAAACAGCAAGATGAAACGGTAAAATGCTGATACTTTCTTTTTTTGCTTTTTAAATTTTAAATAGACATCACTCTTTTAAATATCCAACGTTACAATTTCCAAACAACGACGGTATATCTGTACCGACATTTGAAAACCATAATACATCTGTTTCTTCCAAGAACCGTCGTTGTGAGTGAAATACCACGACACTTTTACTTGTTTTGCATTTTATTTATGCCTTGAAAATAACGACGGTCTTTTTTTCTCGTCGTCTCATTCTTTTATAAATCGTCGTCTATTTCATTAAAGTCTTCACTGCATTTTAATTAGACGACCTTTCTACAGTGTAGCGATGTTAAAACAATTACACAACGATGGTTATGTTTTTACCGTCGTCTATAACCTTTACTCCGTCAGTATGTTCTAGGAACCATCGTTTATATGATATACTATGTCGGTTTGGTTGGTTTAGTTAGAGTCGTTTATTTTATTTGATATACAAACTAACTTATATTTCTTTATTTATTTCTTGTAACATGATCTTTCAAAGCTAGACATGCCACCTCCTCCCTATGCCAATTTGTCCAGACCAAGTTGAAGCCTGCTAACGAGACTGTGAGAGTTCACATTCCAGAGGAAGTGTTTGGCACTGAGCATGATACCTTCCTCTTGTGTGAAGATATTTTACAGTTTGCTTCCATGGTTGAGATTGGAGCCACAGTGACTGTAGTATACATGAGGTAATTCTAGAAATCTTTTATTTATTTTTTATTTATTTACATTTTCCTTTCTTTTAAATTAAAATCTCATTTAATTGAATTTCATAAATTTAGGTACCTATTTGACTATTTAAAAATGGCAAATATGGTAAACCTTGATTGCAACCAACATAGCTACAAGGTGTAGTGACTATGAATGGGTGATTGCAACCAACATGTCAATTGAATCTCATATTCAAAACCAGCTGGATGTGAAGGAACTTAATGCATATGCTAAAGCAATCCGTATAGTGCTTTCATTTGCATATGCTTCTGCTAAGCATCGTAATAAGTTAAACTTAATTTGAAAAGCTAAACTCAAAGAGTTGTTGGATTTTTGGAAACTTGGCATGTGCATTGTCTGAGATTTTTGCAAAGCATGTGCTTTGTCTGTGTGTGCTGCAAAGCAAGTGTTTTATCTGTGTGTGTTGCAACTTTTGTGGACCATTGTTTGATGTGAGTAAAGGCTTGGGTAAATTGGTAGGTTTGTTTTAGTTTGGGGTTGTTGGGCTTAGTAAATGATCTTACTGTGTGTATTTGTTGACTTATCTTTATTTATTTATTTATTTATTTAGGTGATCCAAATTTATGCATAATTGAAATTCTCCATAAATGGCAACTTAAAAAGAGCAAGTATGTGGGAGGTAGTGTGCATTGGGTAGACAACTATATAAATCACTTGTCTATGCTAGACATATATGACTTAGCTACATCACTGGTATATGACCATCTTAAAGCCCAATATCACTATAGGATTGAAACAAGGGGTTATGTTCTTATTAAAAGAGATGGGCAAGTGCTTGAGTTTGTGCGTGATATTCCTCCATCTAGGGTTCAAGCTTTATTTATCACAAATCCTACATTGTTAGGGAGTCAAGCTTTTGCATCTACACTTGTATTTAGCTACGCAAATTCAGAACTTTTTTTTTTTCTTTCTCCAAATGAGTTTGTAGATGTTATTGTTAGGTTTGAAAGTTTTAATCTGGCAGAGGAAGAGGATGAAGAAACTCATGTAGAAATCATTAATGATGATGCCGATGATGAATATGAAGATGAGGAAAAGGAGTAGCTAGGTGAGGAAGATGAGGAAGAGGATGAAGATGCAAAAGAAGAGGCAGAAGAGAACCTTAAGTTCATAGATTCTGACTATGAGCAAACTGAAGAAGAAGTGGACAAAGGAGTGGATGAAGATAATAGTTGGTTTGATAGGCATGTGGTGGATGAAGATGTTGAAGAAGCGTGTGTGGAACCAAGTGATGTTCCTAGTGATGTGTACAATTCAACTGATCTTATAAGTCTTTCAAAAGAGAAACAAGATGAAGATGGAGTTGTTAGAAATGTGAGACGTAGAAGAAAAGCTCCTAGGTTCAAGCAGTTTAGAAGGGATACTGATTTGATTAATCTAGTGTTTGAGTTGGGCATGGAGTTTCCTTCCTTAGAACAATGTACGGAGGCAATCATGTATTATGAAGTTACAAGTACTAGGCCACTGAAATGGGTGAGGAATGATCCACATAGAGCTAAGGTGGCATGTGCAGATAGTGAAAATGTTGTATAGAAGTAGACTTGGCAATATCGCATACGACCCGTTAACACGACACGAATTCGCACAAAAAATTCAGTGTTCGGGTTTGAGTTATCGTGTCGTGTTGCTATCGTGTTGACCCGTTAGCCACCCGTTAAGCTAACGGGTCGTTTCAGTGCCCATTCGCGAATACACGAACCAACCCGTTAAGCGGGGGTAATTTTGTAATTTTCAATTCTAAAAAAAAGATACCTTCTAACCCTAGCAGCTCTTCATTCCGCGTCTCCTCCTCTTTTCTCCGCCCGCAGCTTTCTTTCTCTACCTCTCTTCTCCGCAGCTTTCTTTCTCTACCTCTCAAGTCCTCATCTCCTTCTTCTTGCGATCTCTCTTTGAAGATCCCCGCCGTCATCCTCTCTCAAGGTAGGAATGTTTTTCTTAATTTTTTTGGTTGGAGATTTTGGGCTTTTTGCGGCTTGTTTCTACATATGAATTCACCATGGCTTGTTTCATTTTAGAGTTGTAGAGCAGAGATTTACTTTATGAAATTGTTGCAAGCAATGATTTTTAATTTGACCTTGTTGTTATATATATTATGCCATGATGATATTTTATATTGCAAATAATTTTGGGGCTGTATATTCTAGTAAGTAAATACTTTATTTTTTGCTGGTGAATGGCCCATATTCACTAATTACTACAGCCGTTGCTACTGATCTTGCGAGAACAGAGATCAAAGGAAATTTGAATGAGGGAAAATGGTCTTTGTATAGCATAGGCACACAATGACTGAGATTTTCTCAAGGCATATCTTTTTTTTTTTCATTTGTCTTTCTTGTCATACCAGAAAAGTAGATTTCATTCAGATTTATGATATTAATAATTTCTATAATTTCTAATAATTTCTGCTGCTGTCTAATAATTTCTATATCTCTTTGTTTTTATGTTTGAAGGGGATGGATGTTACAGAAAATAGCCCAACCAATGCTATTGATATTAATGATGAGGAGTCAGTTGACATTTCAATGGGTATTGATGCAGCAAATACTGAAAATACAGAAGAGAAAGAGTTAAGCCCTACAAAGAAAAAGGTTAGAGCCAATGTGGGTAAGCGTAGACTAAGATCTCCTGCTTGGGAATCATTTGATTTACTGCCCGTTGATGAAGATAACAAAAAGCGTGCTAAATGTAAACATTGTGGGGTTGTATATGTGTGTGATAGTAGGTATGGGACGGGAAATTTGTTGAATCGTGCTAAAAATTGCGTTAAGAAGCCTCATGGTGATGTGAAGCAATTACTTATGTCATCGTCAGGATTGCGTTCCCCACAATTTGATTATGTGAAATTTCGTGATTTGTTAATAGAGGCGATCATCAAGCATAATTTGCCTTTTAGTTTTGTTGAATATGAGGGAATTAAGGCTTTGTTTGCATATGTCTCTCCTGATATTAAGCTGCCATGTAGAAATACTGTTAAGGCATGTGTGTTGAGGATGTTTAAAAGTGAAAGACAAAAGCTTCATACTTTGTTAAGCTCAATTCAGGGAAGAATTTGTTTAACTTCAGATTTGTGGACCTCTGTATGTACTGATGGGTATCTTGCTCTTACTGCTCACTTTGTTGACCAAGATTGGAGATTGCACAAAAGAATTATAAATTTTTGTCATATGCCTCCTCCACATTCTGGTGTTGCATTATCTGAAAAAATCAATACATTAATAACTGAGTGGGGGATTGAGAAGAAGTTGTTTTCTATTACTTTAGATAATGCTTCTGCAAATACTTCTTTTGTTGAGATTTTGATGAATCAATTGAACTTTAGAGGTCTTCTGTTGATGAGTGGCAAGTTTTTTCATGTGCGTTGTTGTGCTCACATTTTAAACTTGATAGTCCAAGATGGACTTAAGGAAATTGATTCATCAGTGACAAAGATTCGTGAGTGCATCAAATATATAAAGGGTTCTGAGGGGAGGAAACAAAAGTTCTATGAATGTGTTGCACAAGTAGGGATAATGGGTAGTAAGAGAGGATTGAGACAAGATGTCCCTACTAGATGGAACTCAACTTATACCATGCTTGAGAGTGCACTTTTCTATCGTCGTGCTTTTATTAATTTAGGATTGATTGATTCCAATTTTAGTAGTTGTCCTTCACCTCAAGAGTGGATTAAAGTAGAGAAGATTTCCAAGTTTTTGGGGTACTTTTATGATGTTACATGCTTATTTTCTGGTACAAAGTACCCCACATCAAATTTATTCTTCCCTAAGGTGTTCATAATACAACACCAAATCAAGGCAGCCATGGAAGATAATGATGGTTTCATGAACAAGATGGGAACTAATATGAACATGAAGTTTGAGAAGTATTGGTCAGAGTACAGTTTAATTCTTGCAATTGCAATTATTTTGGATCCTCGTTATAAGTTGCATTTTGTAGAGTGGGCTTATACCAAGCTTCATGGTAAGTATTCTGAAGAGTTCAAGTACGTTAGAGACACATTGACATCCCTTTTTGATGTGTACTCAGAAAATTTATCTCATCTTGTTACTTCGAATTATGGAATGAATGAGATGACTAGTCACACGGAAGATGGAGACACCATTTTTGAGGTAACCTAAACTTATTTTCTTTTTTATATTTATTGTTGCATATTATATATTACAATGATGCATAATTCTAATATTTGCATGTTTCATTTTGTATGATGTAGGATTTTGATAATAGTTACAAAAATGGTCCAAGTACAAGTAGGAAAAATGAATTGCATAAGTATTTGGATGAAGAAAGGCTAGATAGAAAGCAAGACATAGATGTTCTTTCTTGGTGGCAAATGGAGCATTTTCATTATCCGATACTTTCAAATCTAGCTCGTGATGTGTTAACAATTCCTATTTCTACGGTTGCATCGGAATCCGCACAACCATGGCAAAAGCAGAACTAGAAGCAAAACCCAGAAGCCCTTTAAATGTGCATGCATGAAAAAGCTGAAGATCAAACAACAACAAGAAGCAGACAACGTGTTGTTTGGAGACCAGACAAAAAAAAATATTTTATTTTAAGATTTTAAAAATCATATGTTTTTATTTTTTTATTTAATATTTTAATTCTTATCGTGTTAATCGTGTCGTGTCGTGTGATTCGCGAATCGTAACGGGTCGTGTTCGTGTTGGGCATTTCCAACCCGTTTTCTTATCGTGTCGTGTCGTGTCAACCCGTTAAGAAAAACGGGTTGACACGAACACGACACGAATACTGATAACACGACACGAATGCCAGGTCTATATAGAAGGGTGAACAAGTTGGAAATGGAGGAAATGGAGGAAAATGAGGAAATGGAGGAAAATGAGGAAAATGAGGAAATGGAGGAAAGGGTGAACAAATTAGAAGTTGTGAAAAGGGTGGAAATGATGAACAGATAGTCAAGTGTGATTGGTTACTATATGCTTCTCATGTTGGCAAATGGACTACTACTAGGATTAAGACTTATCACCCTAAGCATATATGTGGAAGCTTGAAAAAACTAAGTTTGCCACTTACACGTGGCTTGCTGAAAAGTTTGATGAGGATTTGAGTGACAATCATAATATGAAGGTTGCATATTTTATGAAGATTGTGAGAAAGAATTATAGCATAGATATAACTTAGAACCAATTTTACAAAGCCAAGAGCCTAGCTAGAGACAAAATACAAGGAAGTGTTGAAGAGCAGTAAGCAAAACTCTGGGATTATTGTGAGGAGTTGGAGACCAATAATCCAAGCTGCATTGTCCTAATCAAAACTTATTTGCGAAATGGTAACCTTGTATTCCAAAGGATCTATATATGTTATTGTGCATTGAAGAAGGGCTTTACATAAAGAAGCAGTCCAGTTGTGAGTTTTGATGGATGTTTTGTGAAGGGAACTCATCCAAGACAAATTTTGAGTGCAGTTGAGATTGATGCAAGTAATGGGATGTACCCTATTGCATTTGTTGTGGTTGAAGTAGAGAATAGGGAGACTTGGACTTGGTTTCTGGTGATTTTTTTAGTTTGTCCATTCATGCTACAAGAGGTCTGCTTATGATAGAGGTTATTGTAACACCCCGACCCTAATTAATTTAATTATGAATTTATAATTTTGCCCTCGAGCAGGGGTAATTTGGTCATTTTTTTATCTGAAAACATTTTGGGGGCAGTTAGTGGTATTTTTACGTAGATCGCATCGATATGAGTCCGTAGACATGTAGTGGGCTCAAACTGGAGTTGTAACGAAGAAGTTACGATCAAAATACCTTCAATGGCATAATCGTAATTTTCTCAAAGTTGGTTTATTAAAATCAGAAAAATGCCTCATTTTCTCTCTCTCTCTCTCTCTCTCTCTCTCTCTCTCTCACGATCTGCAACAGACCGCCCGCCCCCATTTTTTTTGGTTGCGATGGCAACAACTTTGCCAAGCCACCGCCGCCACTAGGGGCGGCACCAGTCCCGTTAGAACCACCACACTTTCCTCTTCCAGCCCCAGCCCTCTGCCACCCCGATTCGCCGTCGTGGTCGCCGGAAACAACTACGAAATAGGTGGTTTTGGACAGTTTTTTCGTAAATTTCGGGAGCTCGTTCGGACGCCTCTAGCCACCAAATCTTTCAAATTTGGTATGCTTTTCTATCCTTTCAATGTGATCTAGCTGCTGGTTGTGTTATTTAGGAGAGATTTCATATTACATATATGTATATGTGGATTCGTTTTTGGGTTGAGATTCGTGAGATTGTGCTTCGTAAGTACTCTGTACAAGTATGAATGTTAAGTCATGGATTGGAAAGTGTTGTTCGGCAACATCCACCTTGGATAGGGTATGGTTGTGAGGTTGAACTGACATAAAGGAAGGAATTAATAATGTGTTCAGTATGTGTCTTGTCGGATTTGAAGTTGTAGATGAATTTGAAATTTATCATTGGTTTTGCTTTAAATAATTGTATATTCATCTGAAATCGTGATTTGTCGAGATAAGAACTACGTGTGGCTTGATCCCTCACCCAAGGGTACGTAGGTAGCCTGGGGTCTCACTTAGGTGCAGCAATGAAATAAACTATATTTAAAAAGGTTTGACCGATTTTGAGTATATGAATGGAGCTTGATATGGTTATTGGATTTGAACCCTATTTATTATTACTGTTTGGTTCGGTTTTGAATATGTTGGTACGCCTGAAGCTCGATTTAAACTTGAACCCTATTTTCAGTTTTGGGTTACAATAATGTAAGAGCATATTCTTTTAGTCTGGAGCAGTTTTAGTTGTCTTAGGCAATGCCCAATCTCAATTAGTGTAAATGCTCGATCTGGGTTAGTGTTTTACATGTTAATGCCCGATCTTGATTACTGTTCATTCAATACAGCTTATTAGGTTTTACATATGAGTTTTGAGAAGATAATACTTACATATGTTGTGAAGCACTTCCAATACGGTTTGCCCAGATTCCTTTAGGATTTCGAAATTAGCATCACCATCTCAGCATTGCAGTGCCAATACTTCTTTGTGTCGGTGTTTGTTGAAGAAATCGACTTCGCTTTGCCCATACGTGAAAATGAAGAAAATAGAAGAATTCAACCCTTCCAAATATTTGCTAAAAATCCCCATATTATTTTCCTTCAATTCTGGAAAGGAATTGTATTTTATTTTTTGGTCCAAATAGATATGGAGTTTGAAGTTTGAATTGCGATTTTAGGGCCTTTTTTGGTCCTAACAATCCGTGAGTGGGAAATTCAATTTTTCCAGGATTTTTAAAATTTTGAACCCTAATTCATAGCGGGAAAGAAGAGCATTACTGTGGAGAAACCCTAGAAATGGATGATATAAATGAAAACACTAGTACACTTTGCAAACCCTACACTCTTATTTGTTTGATCACATTAATCCCGTATCCAAATTTGTATGCCGCGGCCTTTTTCCTAATTTGTCATCGAAGGAAATCTCATCATGATCCCGAAAGAATTTTTCTAGAATTTTTCCCCTTAAATTCGATTTTTAAATGAATATTTAAGTGAAAATGAATAAAAAAAAAATTGGAAAAATGGGGTGTGGAGGCATGGGAATGCTCCGTGTGTCACTGAGGTTTGCAGCTCCCCACTCCAGCGCCGCCACTTGGCATTTCCTGATTACTTTTTTTTTTTTTCTTTCAAAATTCAAAAAAGGTGGTTTCATAAGTATCTATGAGGAAAATTCCTAAGTATCTACGGGGAAGAATACTTCATAAGGAAAGTACAATATCAGGTTTATGAGTGACTGTAAAATAAAATTAGGGAGCGAACCATAGACGTGGATGATGCAAATGAAAACACTAGTATGAGCAAAGTAATTAGCATTAAATGGCTGTAGAGGAGGAGAAGTGTTGCCCAGCCAATATGCACGGGATGGGAGAAATGGAATGAGCAAGAAAGTTGTATAGGTTTAATTTAATTTTTTTTAAAGAGTTGGCTGGACTATAACATATGTAGGTAATATTTAAAATAAAAAAAAAGGGTCGGGCATGAGCCCAGCCTGCCTAGGCATAGAAACGCCACTGGTTGGGAGTGCAACTGCTACTAGGAATGGCTCACTTGCATTATGTGTCGTTGATACCAATGCAACAACTTTTAGGGTTGGGGAAAACCTAAATTTCGAGATGGAAGACTTTACATATGATGCTGTTAATGAGACATTTGTAGCATCAAGTCATTATCAACCATCCTACCAACCTTCATCACCTTACCAGTCTACGCCACCCTTGGAGTCCCATTTAGGTTTTGAGGTTCCTGAAGGAAAAACAAGTCAAAAGAAGCGAAGTAGATCCGAGTATGAAGGGAGTTCTAACTCAACTGGTACCATCAATCAAGCCAAAGTTCTTGAAACCATATCCACCAATTTTGAGAAAATCTATGGTCTAATGGAGAAAAGAAAAAGAGAGAGATAATAGTATTTAGGATACTATGAAGGATGTACCAAACTTGGATGACAATGCTCAATACAAGGTGTTTGAATTGCTTAATACTAAAGTAAAACAAGACATGTTCTTGTAGATGTCATCCAAAGAACACTCATCTTGGATATCCTTCAAATTAGGATGAATTATTATTTGGATCACTTTGGTTTTTGGTTGAGAATTGTTTACTTTGAATTGTTGAACTGTGAATTTGGCATTTGGTATTTTTGTTGAACTATGTATTTTGTTGTGGCATTTTGGTTCAACTATGTATTTGGTTTAGTTTGTCGTATTTTGATTGAACTTTTTTCTCCCATGCAATGGAAATTAATTTCCATGAATATGCTTCTTCTTTCTTTCACATCATAAATAAGAAAATTTGATATATGACATGCATTTTTCTACATAATTATATAAAGACAGTGAATGAAAGGTTCCTTGATCCTTCCCAGAAGGGTTGGCCAACTAAAATATTGATGACACACATATTCCAGCAGTAGTGAGGGGACACGATGTCATTAGAGCTATTGATGACACACATATTCCAGCAATAGTGAGGGGACGTGATGTCAGCAACTATCATAATCGACATGAAAATATGTCGCAATATATATTAGCAGCTTGCAATTTTGATTTGGAATTCATGTATGTCCTTAGCAGGTGGGAGGGTTCGGCTCATGATTCAAAAGTGTTAAGTTATACTTTATCAAGGAGGAATGGTCTTAAGATTCCCCAAGGTAAATACTTATCTTTTTTAGTGGCAAATACGTTTTATTTCTATGTTGCATACTAATATATATGTACTATATAATTAGGTAAATATTTCTTTGTGGATTGTGGATTCGCCAATTGACGCTAATTTTTAGCTTCGTTTCGAGGTGTGCGATATCATCTCCAAGATTTTGAAGGCCGTGGTCGTGACCCTAAAAATGAAAATGAGTTGTTCAACCTTCACCATGCGTCCTTAAGGAATGTGATCGAGAGGATATTTGGTATTTTTAAATCATGATTCACAATTTTTAAGTCGGCTTCTCCATTTCTATTTGAAACACAAGCGGAGCTAGTGTTGGCATGTGCATCATTACATAACTTTCTGTGTAAGGAGTGTTATTCCGATGAATTTCCTA
>NW_018924976.1:0-21940 GCF_002207925.1 Prunus avium | reverse complement strand
CCCCCCCCCCCCATGGTGGCACGGCCCAGAGACTCATTGAAGATGGTCTAGCCAGTTCTCTAGAAGACTGGAATAGGCCTTTTGTTCTAAACCTCCAGAACTCTGATGTTTAGTCTCAATCAATAAGAAAAGGATCGAGCTGCAACAATCCAATCCATTACAAAAAGATTGTTGATATATTGGGGAGAAAGGAAGCTCTTTATGCAAAATCCAGCCATCAATATGGCAGAATTCACACATGAGAGCATTGAAGAATAAGAAGAGAGTTTACAGGAGGAAGTACTAGATTTTGCACCTGCAGCGCTAGATGACTCTTTACCAGAAGTGGAAGATCCATTACAGAAGATAAACTTAGGGACAGAAGAGGATCCAAGACCCACTTTTATTAGTGCACTGTTGAAAGAACCACTCAAGAGTGAAGTCATTGCACTTTTGCATGATTTTAGAGATTGTTTTGCTTGGCATTATCATGAGATGCCTGGATTAGACAGAAAGTTGGTAGAACACAAGCTGCCAATCAAAGAAGGCTACCTTCTAGTCAAACAGGCCAGAAGAAGAATGTCTATGGAGACAGAACTAAAAGTCAAGGAAGAAATAGAAAGGTTGCTCAAGGCAGGATTCATCAAACTAGCCATTTATGCTGATTGGCTAGCCAATATTGTGCCAGTTCTGAAGAGAAAAACAGGGGCAGTTAGGATCTGTGTGGATTACAGGAATCTAAATGAAGTATCCCCCATGGATGAATATGCTAGTAGATGGAGCTACTCATAACCAAATGCTATCTTTTATGGATGGCAACGCGGGATATAATCAGATTATGGTGGCAGAAGAAGACATCCATAAGACATCCTTCATGTGCCCAGGACATATAGGTGCTTTTGAATATATTGTAATGCCTTTTGGCTTAAGAAATGCAGGAGCCACTTATCAAAGAGCAATGAATTCTGTTTTCCATGATATGATAGGGCATTCTCTAGAGGTGTATATAGATGATGTGGTGATTAAATCCCCAGAAGAGAGAAATCATGTATCAAATCTAAGAAGGGCATTCCTAAGAATGAGACAACATAAATTGAAAATGAATCCCAAGAAATGTGTTTTTGGAGTTCAGGCAGGAAATTTCTTAGGTTTCTTGGTCAACCAAAGGGGCATAGAAATTGACAAGAATAAAGCAAAATCCATAACAGAAGCTCTACCACCTCGGAACAAGAAAGAGCTGCAGAGTCTCCTAGGAAAAATTAACTTTCTAAGGAGATTCATATCCAATTCTGCAGGAAAAATCCAGCCCTTCTCCTCCTTGCTAAGGTTGAAGCAAGAATAGACTTTTAAGTGGGAAGAACAGCACCAACAGGCTTTTGAGGAAATCAAGCACTACCTCTCAAATCCACTAGTTCTGTCCCCACCAAAGAGAGGCAGACCGCTCAAACTCTATGTGTCTGCATCGGAAGTATCCATTGGGAGTCTATTAGTTCAAGATAACAAGGAAGGGAAGGAACAGGCAGTCTACTATTTGAGCAGAACTCAGACATAAGTAGAAAGGAAATATTCTGCAATTGAAAGGCTTTGTCTAGCCTGTGAAACTCAAACACTACATGCTGCCATTCACCATCTACATCATTGCCAAGATAGACCTAATCAAATACATGCTAACAAGGCCGATGTTGAGAGGCAGAATTGGAAAATGGACTCTGGCTTTGACAGAATTTGCTTTCAGATATGTTCCTCAGAAAGCTGTCAAAGGACAAGCTGTAGCAGATTTCCTAGCCGATCATCCAGGAGAAGAAATTGAAAATATGGATTCTTTGATATAGCAAATGCAGATCTGTTGACTAAAGCTCATGCTTGCCTTAACAATCCCATCTATTCGATTCACCTCACACCTTGGAAGCTGTACTTTGATGGATCAAAAACTGATGTAGCCTCTGGGGCAGGGATTGTTTTGGAGGAGCCACTGGGGATCAGACACTGTTATTCTTTCCAGTTAGATTTCCATATGCACCAACGACAGGGCTGAATATGAAGCGTTAATCATTGGCCTCGAAATGCTGGTGGAATTAAGGATCCGGTCTGTGGAAATCCTAGGAGATTCTATGCTTGTGTTAAAACAGATTGCTGGAGAATACAAGTGTCTAAATCCTTCTCTAGCTGTCTATTTAGTGGCAGCCAAGAATCTTTTGACAGAATTCAGGGAAGCTACTTGGGAACATATCCCAAGAGAAGAAAACTTTGCAGCCAATGAATTGGCTCAGGTAGCAACAGGGATACAAATGCCTGAAAACTGTGTGCAAAGGATTATCAAGGTAGGAAAGAAAAGTCTACCATCTGTTCTGACCAGAGGAATGGAGATAGATGTCAATTCTGCCATAATCACTGAAGATGACTGGAGAATTCCCATCATAAATTACTTGCAGTATCCAACCCTGCCTTCTGAGAAGAGAGTCAGAATCATGGCTTTAAACTACCTTATGTGGAATGGAGATTTGGTCCGAAAAGGCAAAGATGAGGTACTGCTAAGGTGCCTGGGAAAGAAAGAATACATGAAGGTCATGGGAGAGACCCATGAAGGAATCTGTGGAGCACATCAAGGTGGAAGAAAAATGTGTTGGTTAATTAGGAGGTATGGCTACTTCTGGCCAACCATGATGAAAGATTGCATTGATTATTCCAAGGGATGTGAGGCTTGTTAAAGATAGCCTCCTTCAGTTCCTATGAATCCAGTAGTCAAGCCATGGCCATTCAGAGGATAGGCAATGGATCTCATTGGCAAGATCTATCCAGCCAGTAGCAAGCAGCATTGTTTTATCATTGTAGTTATAGACTATTTCACCAAATGGGTGGAAGCCAAGCCTGTTAAATCCACTACATCTCCAGAGATCATCACCTTCATAGAAGAGCAGATTATACAGAGGTTTGGCATTCCAGAATCAATCACAACTGACAGGGGATCTTCTTTCATATTTGGAGAAATGCTAGATATGGCAGAAGCATTCAAATTCGAACTACTTCAATCCACTCCTTATTATGCTCAAGTTAATGGGCAGGCAGAATCAAGTAACAAGGTGATCATCAACATTATGAGGAAAATGCTTGAGAAAAATCCAAAGCAGTGGCATGAGAAGTTATCAGAAACTCTATGGGCATATAGGACTTCAAAAAGAGAGGCAACTGGCATGATACGTATGCTCTAACTTATGGTCATGATGCAATTTTGCCTATGGAGATAGCAGTCCAATCTCTCAGAATTGCCCATCAACACAGTTTGATTGGAGAAGACTACTCTCAAGCCATGCTGCTAGAACTAGAAGGATTGGATGCAAGTAGGATTGATACCCTCAACAAACTCTTAGCAGGAAAACAGGCTGTATCAAGGGCCTACAACAAAAGAGTTAAAAACAAGAGTTTTGAAGAAGGAGAAATAAGTCTGGAAGGCAGTTCTGCCCCTTGGAACGCACATAGCTGGTTATGGAAAGTGGTCACCAATATGGGAAGGGCCTTTCATAATTAAGCAAATCCTCGGATTGGGGGCATACAGATTACAAGATCGAAATGGAGATGTTCATGCTGCACCAATCAATGGCAAATGGTTAAAGAAATTCTATCCAACTATGTGGGATTCGCAAGTTGTGCAGACAGATCCTGGAATAGAGAGACAACAAAATGAAACTGTTGTTTAAAATTCTATTCAGAATTTATTTTGTGATATAGTTTGTTAAGTACTTTTTATTTTTTCTGCTTTCTTTTATTTTGTCAAGAGAAATCAAAAAAATTCCACAAAAATAAATAACTTTTATTTAAATATAGTCACTCTCGTGACTAAATTGTTTATTACAGGTCTAAATTTAAAATTAAAACCCTAATTTCTTAATGGTCTCCTGCTAGCTAGCTTTCTTGATAGAAAGTTCATTTTGAAGCAGCACCCCCTGATGGATTGAAGCCTCTGCAATTTCCAAAGCTAGCTTGGAAACTGAAATCATGCTCTGCACGAGGAAGGTAGCCTTGGTCTTAGAACTCAGTCCAGCCCCGAGCCTGCTCTGCACCTCCCTGCATTCTACCAACTATTTTTTAAGCTCTTCAATTTGCTTCTCCAGCTTGTCTGCAATGGCTTTGGCCTCCTTGTATCCCGCAACCATTTGGTCTAGTTCGGCCATCTGTTTTGCGTAATCAGCCAAGTTGGCTTCATGAGTGGCCTTGTAGAACTCAGAGGTTTTGAAGGTGGGCTTGATATCCTCATAGCAGTCGTGAAGGTTGAGCACATCTCTGGCCAAACCGAGGCTCATCTCAAGTATAGGCTTAGGAGCCATGTTCTGTCTGTGCAGTAGGTCCAGATCCTTCATCAACTGGTCAACAGCCTCCCTATTTTCATCCAGTTCCAGCTTAGTGGATTGCCAGATCTTCACCCTCTCCATTGCCTCATTCACCACCTTGGACTTGGCCTTGCCATGAGTGGAACTGAGTTTCTCCAGCTTATCCAGCGGGGCATCTAGGTCCATGGCTTCAAACTCTACCAATTCTGGACCAGCAAAGGAAGCCGTGGTCGATAAACCTGGGAGGGAATGGATGGGCATCTGCAAAAAGGGATTGTAAATTAGCAACAGACAGAAGCAGGAAAGAAAGAGAGCCATGACACAGTAATACTTACAGCTATGATAGGAGGCTTCAGAGGACTGGTCATCACTGCCAATACCCCAGCAGATCTGGGCACTTCTACCTAGAAAGACTGATAGTTAGAGAAACAAGGACATGACAGAATTGCAAAAAACAGACAGAGATAAGATTGGAACAGGGAATTACCACAAGGCCAGTAACAGAAGCAGCTACCTCCACTTCAGATTCTAGGGCTACAACAGGAAGTTCTGCCTTTTCCACAGGCTCTGATGCAGATTGCTCTGCCTGCTCCTCAGATACTGGAACTGCAGTGGAGTGCTCTGCCTCTGCATCCTTGAATAGGGCCAACTCCGAGCTGGTCAGTTCTACCCTTAGGGTTTCTTGCTGCTTTTGCACCAAGGCAATGCTTTCTGCTATTACCTCAGCAGGAATCTCCTCCTAACAGATGAACAGAAGTCAGAAGTTAGAAGTTTTAAAAAAGGGGAAAACAAATACAAAATGATCATACAGCCAGAATAAAGTCTCACCTCATCTTCAAATTCTTTTCCTTTTTCTTTTGTAGGAACTTCTTTTTCTTTTTCTTCTTCTTGTTCCTTCTCCTGCTCAATAGCTTCAAAAGCCTCTCGCAGCTCATCATCAGTTCTAGAAGTCTCAGTTGGAGCAATTGCAGATTCTTCTATCTCATCATATTCAACTCCAGTCCTCTTTCTAAGTCTTTTTGACCTAGTAGGAGGGGGAGGAGGACTTTCAGCTGCACAGAACAAGATGGAGGTTAGAAGAACGGGCAGAGCAGAACAGATTCAAGGAAATAGTTAGAAATGTTAGAATCTTACCAGAAATTTCAGGCCGGGCAGCACTATCCTGATCAGGAGCAGTTTCTTTTCTTTTTCTTCTAGCAAAGGGAGTAGCCTCGACAGTTGGTTGTTTTGCCAGATTTTCATCCTCTTCATATTCAGAGGGAAGCTCCAAGTCTCCAGCAGCAATGACAGAGTTGACTGCACAGGAAATAAACGAAGTCAGAAGTCAATCTAGCAGAAGAATAATGGAAGGAACAAAAGGATGGAAAGCTTACCAATCACTTCTCCGCCCTGGACAGATTGTCCACCTATGTACCTTGTCAAAGAAGGGTTTGATGCAGACAGAACAAATTATTAGGCATCATCACAAAGGCAGAATGAGTAAAATATAGACAGAATCGAGAATCTACCTTCTATGACTTGAGCATTGATGTCTTTGATGGTCTGCACCATAAAGTTCTTGGCCTCTACCTCTGCATAGATGGTCCAGGAATCCCAGCCATCAAACAGTACCTTGAGTGCAGTGATCGAGGCAGGCAATCCATGAAATCTGGCTTTCCACCAAGCATCAAACTCGGCAGAGCTGCAAGAATTCGGCTCCCAGGATGGAAAGAAAGCATTTGCAGTGTTGTTTATCTTGTTCACCGCACATCTAGCATCCTTGTGCACTTCCAAATCATCCAAATCCCTCCAGGAAGTGCCCCAATTGTAGCTTCTGTAGGATTTGAGCGGAATGAGCTGAGGGCAGCCAAGCTGTCTTGCGCAGAAGTTGGGATGGTAGACTTCTGCCCCCAAATGATAATTTGGAGGCTTTCCACCTCCATGGGGCAGATCTCTCAGCAGGGTTACACTCAGGAATTTCTTCCTAAAATATGTCCTGACAGTTTCTTCTTCTGGCTCCTTCTCGAACAGCTGATATCCAAGCTAGAACCAAGGATACGTTCTTCTAATCACCACCTGCCACTGAGCTGCAGACCTCTTAGGTGCAGTGCCTGAAGAACATCAGGTACTCTTCAATGGAGCGATTAGGCACTTCTGCCGACATTAGAGGATGAGCCAGGACTTGATCTTCAAGCATAACTATATTTGGAAATCTCAGTTCTAGAAAATACACCTGCAACCAAATCTGGATCATTCAGAATGCGCCGGGAGCAGATAGGTTCAGGGGATTCTCCAGGGTGGCAGTGTGCAGGTTTTTGAACAAATGGGCCAGAACTGAAGACCAAGCCCTACGTCAGTATGGTTATGCAGAGCTTCTGCCAGGTGCCTATACTCAAGCAAAACTGCCGATGAGCGATTTGGGAAAATGAACCTGTTCAGCCAGTACAGGAGGAATAGCATGTGCTGCTGATCCTTGTCCTTCTCAGCATTAAACTTCCTCAAATAGTTGGAGAAGGAGCAATTCTGGTTGATTGTGGCTGGAGAAATGGTGAATGGCTTGGCCAATTTCTCTTGGTTCCTTCTCCTATGATAGTCACCCACTGCATCTACAGGTCTCCCATGGGGCATGAACCCAAATATTTGAGCCATATCCAGTAAAGTTGGAGCCATCGGGCCTACACGAAAATCAAACGTGTTGCTGGCAGAATTCCATAAGCAAAGGGCAGCAGCAAGCAGATTCTCATCCCTGTTGATGGATTGCTTGGACAGGAGAATGACATCGTAGATTCCAGCCCTCTTCTAATGAGCTCCATATCTTAGAGGAAGTCTGTCAATCCAGTCTGCCCACTTCACTGGATTATTCCTCACTTCGCTCGAAGGAAACGAGCGGCTCAGATTCTTGCTAACCCAAGTATGGGATCCTAGGGCAGAAGAGCTCTCGAAACACAGGGGAGCTTCAGTGTCATCTTTGAACAGTTCTGCCATTTTAGTAGGGACAGAACCAAACCAGTGAGGGCCTAGCACCAAGGTGTTTTCAAAAAGGTGAAGGACATTTTCGTCCAAATTCTTTTGGGCAAAAGGATGGAGCTTGCTCCGAACCTCAATGGCATGCTTATCAACGCTAGCCCCGGTAATGTAGGCAGGAGGAACAGAAGAGGAAGACTGAGCGTGAGTTTTTGGAGAAGACATTTTCAGAGGTTTCTGATCGAAGAGAAGAAGAAAAATTCTAAGGAAAATTGGGAGAATCAAGGTCTGAGGAAACTAGGTTTTGAGATGAACAGGAGCTAGAGTTTCGAATTTCTTAAAAAGCTCGAAATTGTAGGAAGAAGAAGACAAGACGCCACCCGATAATGACTAGCTAACTAGCTAGTAATTGACCATTTTCCCACGAAGTTTAGTTCGTGGTAGGTAGACATGGCAGATGTGGGCTAACGGAAGAAACTGGGGCGCACAAATTAATGGCCAAAATCATTAAGTCTAGAACTGTTCAAAAAATGATTCAGACTTAGGGGGCATTGTTTGGGCCTAATTTGACACACCCAGTCCGAAAAATCAAAAGCCCATATCAATTTTGGACAGCCACCAACACTCCTTAAATAAATGGGCCAAGATTACACACTCAGCCCAACATTGGAGGCCCAGAAACTATCAAACCACGAGGATGACTTGGGCTTCGAAGAAACCCAAATTGGGCTTGGCATGTTCAAAGTGAAGAAAGATGAGCCCAAAAAGAAACAGATCCACGTGACCTCCTGACTTGGAAAAGTCAGCAATTTCAACTGGGATTGATAAGGAGTTAATAAGGCAGGTATAAAAGAAGGACATCTCTGAAAACTCTGCCACCGGGAGATCAAATCCCTTTTGTATATTCAGAGATATTTTTCTGCTCCAAAGAAGGCACCATTTTCAAGGGATACGCAAACTATGTTTTCTAAAAAAAAAAAGAGATATGCAGGAAGCAGGGAGTTGTTCAAAACTGAAAAATCAAACTTACCATCGCAATTTGAAACTCTTACAAGAGCAGTTAAATTGGAAGAAGGGATAGGTTTCCCATCAAAAACATAGGGAAGTGATTGCCTCAGGAATTGACTACTGAGGACTTATCTGCCAGAATTGATAAAACCTCCTTTTTCCTTTGCATTTAAAATGAAAGATCTTTTGAGAATTTTTTCCGCCCATTATTAAAAGAATTAGAACCCCCACTCCAAAACATTTCTTATAAATATAGGAGAGGATGAACAGAGCAGGAGGCATCAAAAATCAAACAACCAAGAAATCAGTCAAAAAACAAAAACTCAAAATGATCACTTGATCTCAAAGAACCTTCAGACAAACTGAGGCAACCAAAAGCTCATTCAGCCACAAGAAAGAAGGCAGCTACGAATTGAAACTTCCAGTCTCAGACTTAGAAAAAGTCATTCAAAACGAGATTTCTCTCGTTACATATTTGGTTTAGCAAAAGCCAAAACAAGCAGAGTCTGGGTTTCTTTTACAAATATGAAAACCTCAACAAATTTATGGAGAGCCCTGACCAAGCAGAACAGGTACCACAGTGCAGTTCCAGCTCAGTAATCCTCAAGTCCAGCCACTTTTGCCCCTTTTCAAACTGAAGAGGCCGCAATTCTTCCCACTCAAAAAGCCTTCCAGGGTTTGAAATAGATTAAAGCTCTCCCAAACTCGAACTTTGGTATCGATTTACAGCTGAAGCTTAGCAATTGAAGTTGTGGACAGTCAAGTCCAGCACAAGCATACCCAATCTAGCCCGGGTCAGAAGCTTCTATCCAGGCAGAAATGGAGGTCCAGGCTTCTTTTTGTCTTTCTAGAGTTGATTCTTTCCTTTTGAATTTTGTAAAAGGCAGTTCCGCCTGAAAACAGTTCATTTTCTTACTATTTATTCTGGCTAGAACTACCAATCGTGTACTGTGAAAAATTATGAAATCCTCACCAGTCTGAGGCAGGAAAAGAACTTACTTGGGAGATATTCCTCACCCAAATTCACATTCGCTTGTTTAGAAATCAATAACTTGGGGCGCAAGTTATCTATTTCAAAAGTCTGCTAGGATTTTTCATTGCTAGCAGTGGCACGCTTGCACACTAAAGAAAGTTGACTTGTTTACCAATCAATGGTTTTCGAGGCAATGGGGAACTTTACCCTACCATCACAGGAACAAACATCAAATGGGTGAATAGTGTCCGATGCCTGGCCAGTGCCGGGCACGAATGACCAAAATGCCCTTCTAACTAAAATCCAAACTTATTTCAAGTTGAATTTCTGCCGGAAATCCGGCGATCTCCCCTGTAAATAGCTCATTTCCCAAAGTTTTCACCTGTACAACAAGCAATCTAAATATCCCCAATCGTTCAGCATACACAAAAACAGAACTCATGCAATCAAACATGTCACATACCAAAGTCCAACGTTACTAATATGATAACATTCATGACATCAGGCCTCATTAAATCAATTAAGTTTGTTCTGACCACTGAACTGATCCCAAATTTTAAATAAACATAAGTAAGATAACGGATTTCAAATAATTCAACTGGACCACTTTTCCGTCACGTAATCTCGCGGCTACACCTAGTAGCTCTAGGTTGCCAACGTAACCTTAATAAAGTATTTGAATATCTTATTCATTCATCATATTGCCATGTGTTTTGCAAACCAAACCGAGTTCTCATGTGCGTGATGTACTCAATCATATTCACAACTTTAAAACAATACTTTGCAACTTCCCAATACTCGTAACAGTCATATACTGAATATAAATAAGCCATACACTGAACTCCTTCTGATTTACGAATCAATTTGTATATTATTAGCTTAAGTTATATGTATATATATATATATATATATATATATATAAGATAATAATAATAGAAAGAGAAATAAAAGTAAAGATAACAATAAAAATAAAAATAAAATATAATTATATATGTATCAACAATTTAACTGAAATATATATATATATATATATCTCTCTCTCTCTCTCTCTTTTACTGATAAAACAACCTCATCGCTTAAGAAAATAATAATAAACTTTATTAAACCCTTAAAACTTGTAACCATTCATTCCTTGTCTTATAATATCAAGATAAAAAAAATATCACAACCTTTGCCCATAAAATACCATCATAAAATTCTTAATTGTAATTTAAAAATATCTGAAAACTTAAATTCTCTCCACTTAGGCGTACCCCTAATCCTGATCCGTCAATTCCAGTATTATTCTGTCATTTCCAAATATCCCGTCAATTCCATATATTTGCTAATTCCATCCTCGCAGGCCTCGGAAACACAAAGTTAACCGAGCCGCATTCCTCACAGGCCTCAGAGACATCAAGTCAACCCAAGCCGCATTCCTCGCAGGCCTCAGGGGACCATTAGTCAGCTTGAGCCGCATTCCTCACACCACACGGTTCAGGTGTCCCCGAGACTCGTGGGGCATTATCAAAAATAACCAAATTGTTTCAAGGCCACTGGGGGTACTCCTATGGTGAGTTTGAAAAACCACATCCGAAACTTATCACAGACTTTCCCTTTATTCCACAAATCTATTTTCCGACCTTTATATTAACTTTCCAATAAATTGATTCTCAACTGTACTTAAAATATATATATACCATATTCTGATAAAAACCAAGGTCAATGATTCATCTTTTTCAGCTACTGAATATATGTATCAAACATAGAAACGCACTTAAATATTTAGTTAGTTTATTAACCACATCGCACCCCGACTAACAAACCATTCCAATACTATAACACTAATCTTAATGGCAGTAAATACTATAACACCCCTATAAATGTTTTATGAATTTCCAAAGCTAAGATTGTTCTTATGTAAATTTCTAGAATTTTATAGCATGTTGAAATTTAAGTCTATATTGGGATACCATCTGAACTCCGGATTGCATGAAATTTTGATACATGGTATTTTTACATGTCTGCTTCCAACCTAGAACTTTTCGTAGGCATTGATTAAATGATCAAATTTTTGGTGTATTTACGATTTTCTTTTATTGGAAAAAAAGGCATGTGTTTTTATAACTTTTGGGTTAAGAGTTTTGTTGTCATAAAAAGTTGGAGAAACAAAGTTTCAGTAATTCAGTAATAATCATTTTATTTTCGAATGCCCTTTAGTTCGAACTACAGTTTCGGGTCGACTGATAGATTTACCAAGGGCACATAATCACATCACCTATGTACGGTACCGATACAGAGTTGCAACTTGCAGGGGTATGTATACGGTATACCTACTATATCAGATGCAACAATTGATATAATCGTTGACTTTCCTGAAATGTTGACCACACGACGAAGGGATAGGATCAAGATACGGTAATGGGTTATTTTGTGGTTTCCTTGAAAATTATAGAAAAACCGGGGTCAAAATGTAAATTTGGAAAGTGGATTTAATGACCCAGCCTCTTCTTCTCGACGGAGTTGTCTGTAATCAAAACGGAGGCAGCGAAACACAAGGAAGAAGGAAGAAGGAAGAAGGAAGAAGTGGAAAGAAGAAGAAAGAAGAGGGAAGAAGAAGATAAGGAGGAACCGTCTGCATCTGCTGTTCGCCAGGTTTTTTTTTTCTTTCTTTTCTTTCTCTTTTAATGTTTTAGCTGCATGAGTCGAACCAAATTCTGAAAATCTTCAATATCTATTGCTCGGTGATGAAAATGAAAACTGCACAACTATTATATACTGAATTTGAAAAAACAAAAAATTCCTTGAATGGTGTCCTCAGAAATGTCAATGGGTTACCAAAGAATAAGTTCAAATTTTAACCAAAAATATACAGTTTAAGCACACCATTGCAAACTTGTTAGGCATCACATGAGATCACTAATTCTTTCTGAACATTAGTAGAAGAGGTGACAATTAGACAAATGAAGAGTACCATTGCTTACCATAGTTCTGGGGTACAATAGTGAACTTTTAGGTGGCTTTAATTAGGGAACCCTATCTAATGAAGAGTAGCAGACGTGGGTTAGGCCAGTTGGCCAGGGCAATGGGCTCACCCCCTTGCACCCAAGTTCGAATCCCCCTTCCCGTAGATTAGATTAATTAGACTATTGCTTGTATTAAAAAGAAAAATTAGGGAATATCTCATAGACTTCAATTGTCCCATATGTCTGAAATGCAAATATTGGACACAATCAATTCAGGGAGAAGCTTCTGTTGCCCAAAAGTTCCCAACACATGTACTGTAGAAGAACAAATCTGCATGGGATAAATTTTTTAGTCTACCTTCTGCTTGAAAGACACAATAAAAGACCAAGTCTGATATAAACTATTATGTATTTTGTAATAATAATTGGTATTGTATTTTAGACAATAGCAGTCATTTTCTTATCCAGAAGAAAATGTCCAGTTTTCATCTGGATGCTTACTCGGTTGCCAACACTATAGGCCGGTAGATGCATTTAGATGAAACTTGGAGATTAACTTCCGGATAAGAGAGTCATTGTGGATAATATATATCATATGTTTTATAGGTTTTTTTTTGTTTGCCAAAATAATGTTTTATTATACATTGAATCCGAAAACTCAACTTGTGAGTCTGTTATTTAATTTCGAACCTGATCAATCTAGAGATGACTTCTCACCCACTGTAGCCCTTCATTGTTGTCCTAGTTTTGGCCCAAAAGCTCTTTCTTCCGGAGCATCCTTTGTGCTCAATTTTGAAGACAAACCCATAATAGGCCAATCATAGCTCAACCAGCACAACATTTACCCTGTGCTCTTCACTGAAGCTTTCCTCCTCTTCTTATTCTTCTTCCACTCTGTTCTTAGGGTTTAATCCTTGTTTTCCTTTCTCTTGTACCAGGTGATTTCAATTCTTTCAATTTCATAGTTTAAGGTTTAATTTCTGCCTCAGGTACTACAATTATATACTTCTAACTTATATTTTCTTATTGTGGGTTTGGTAATGTTTATTCCTGGGGCACCCAAATACAGGCACAGCTGCATAATAGACTCGGTGTGTTAAGAGCTTCCTAGTTTAGTTTATAATCTACCCTAGTTTTTTTTTTTTTGTTGTTGTTTAGGTTTTAAGTTCTTACTGATTTAGCTTCTTTTTTATTCACAATTGAGTTTGTTGAGTTGGTGTGTTGAGATATTCAGAGTCACTGGCAAGCTAGCCGTGTTACTGACTTGTTGGTCTGTTCTTTTTATTTTTACTTTGCTTCAAGCTCTAAACCCGAATGGAGTAATTTGGTTCTGTTGAGAAGTGTTGGTATAATTTCTGGTCGTGTTGCTGGTTAGTGTAAGATTAAATGAAATTTGGTTAATTAAGTTTTGTGTTGCTTAGATGCCGGTTAGTATATAAAGTGACTAGACTGATAAGATTGCTTGTGTTGTTGGTTTGTTTGTAATCTAGTTGTGTTGTAGCTGTATGATTGGAAATCTGAAAGTTCTGTTACAAATTGTGTATAGCTCTTAGATTTGGTCAACTGAAAGTTGTGTTGCTGCAAAAAAAAATAACATCTGGTTATTACATTTATCTGTAGAACTTAAGGTGTGAAAGTGTTATTATTAATTATATATTCATTAAAGGTTAGTTAATGAATAAAGGTTTTTTTTTTTTTTCTGGTACAGAAATAAAAAGTTAAATTTGTTTGAGAGACTTGGCCCACCTTAAATTTCATCCAGGCACTGCCCTGAAGCAGAATAGAGGGCCATGGTGAGGAAGAGGCCGAACATATTGGTGACGGGCACACCAGGAACGGGGAAGACAACAACTTCTTCCGCCTTAGCAGAGGCGACACAGCTCCGCCACATCAACGTGGGTGATTTGGTGAAGGCCAAGAATCTCCATGATGGCTGGGATGATGAGCTAGACTGTTACATCATCAACGAAGACCTGGTATGCGATGAGCTTGAGGATACAATGGAAGAAGGAGGTAACATAGTGGACTACCATGGTTGCGATTTCTTCCCTGAGAGATGGTTTGATCTTGTGGTTGTGCTCCAAACTGACAACACTGTCTTGTATGACCGCTTGACTCGAAGGTAATTTTTCTCAGCACTGCTTTTTCTCAAGTGTCGCTTCCTTGAGAGTCAAAAAATGAAAACCTATGTTTATGGGTTTGTGTGTTTTTGGACTGTGGCAGAGGGTATTCAGAGTCAAAGCTCTCCAACAATATTGAATGTGAAATATTTCAAACTCTGCTTGAGGAGGCAAAAGAGAGCTACCTGCAAGATATCGTTCTTCCCTTAAAGAGCGATAGCATTCAAGACATTTCGACTAATCTTTCTACTTTGACAGAATGGATCAGGAGGTGGCAACCATCAACTTAGTTTCCCATGATACAGTTTTGTTTGAAGGTGCTTGTTGGTTAAGTTGGGTCAAGCTTTTGAGATGAATTTTTCATGTATCATTATGACATATTTGTATTCACTCTCATCAGTTTTACCATTATGTGATTTGAATCTCTCTCGAATTGAAATTGTTCATTCAAGGGGATTTTGATTAAATGAATTTGTATTGAGGGGCATTCATAATGACTATGCAGCATGCAAATTGGCGTGAGTTTTGGTCTTGTTGGACTCTGGAGGAGAATGAAATCCATATATAATTGTCCTTGATGCTTTTTCATACTCTATTTATGTCTATTTATGAACAGGAAGTGCCCTCTGCCAGATACATTGGAGAAACCACGTTAGCACACACGTTAGAATTCACAGTATATGCCACTATATATACAGTTTTACAAATCCATAATTCTAGCTAAGCAATTAGTATGTCAATAATTTAGAATTTACAATATATACCACTATCATTTATATGATTTTTCTGGTAATAATCCTAAATTCTCATACAGAAGCGATTATCATGTCTTTTCTTGATCACTCCTTTTTGAGTCTTTGTATGAAAATTCTGTATCCACTGTCTGTTAAGCGTGTTGTTTATTTGGAAGTGTGAGATGAAAGACAAGAAACACACAATGCACGTAAGTGAAAGCATCACAATTAAGAATCGATGGCTCTTAGGTAAAGTATCACTCATTGGGACTTGATTGTGCTGCCGAAATGAATACCGGCTTTTTTATTGCACCTTGCTTGTGTAAATTGATCTTCCGATCATCCATTCTCCATGCTTAACTTTCTGCGACGTGTTAAAATGGGGATGCCAAAAATATGCTGGAAACAGCTGAAGAAATACAAAGTGGAGTTGGTTGTCTTGCTTTTCAATTTCTCTGTTTTATATTTTATGTTATTTTAATTGATTGTCCTGTTTTATTACCATTTTATTCTCATTAATAAATCATGTTCTTCAAACTGTTTTCTTTAGCAAAGTGTATTATTAGGATTTTCAAGAAGCAATGATGTTATTTAATATTCTAGTAAAACAGTTATCACCTCTGTTGTAGTTTCGTCAGCTGCTTAGGGAAATCTAAAGTGAGCTTGGATACTCCAGTTTCATGTAATGCCTTATTGTGTGAGAGGTATAAGTTCTTTGGAGGGAGGGAATATGTGCTGTGATGGAAAAATCCAGCGGTGAGGAGTTGACTCGGCTAGCAAAGGACTATATCAAGTTTCTCTTTTCGGGGTCCAAGAGTATTCGTTTACAGCGTTCTATGTACAAATGGGGAAGGTTCTACAAGAATCTGACTGAGAAGGAGTATGATAAGTTCTGGTTGGAGAAGGCCATAATCACTACCAGAACTTGGTGGGATATCCCCGAAAAGTACCGGCACATCGTTAGATCTAATTTAGAATCAAATTCAGATGAATAACCCAGGTCACATTGCACAACCCTTCCCCTTACGTTGTTTGTGTTGATTTTGGAGGATGGTATAAGTCTTCAATTTAGCATCTATATTTTATTGTTTTTTTTTTTAACAGTTGAGATCATTAAATGATCAAATTCTTGTTTTTACAACAAGAAGTGCCCCCTCGATAGGGATCTCTGCAATTCTATCATAACAGGAATAGCAATTACAATAAAATCATGAGCAAGTTTTTTTTGTTTATTATTTTTTTATACAAGGGATATTGCGGGAAGGAGGAGTCGAACCTAAAACCTAGGATGTAGTGGTAAATGCTCACGCGCAAGTTTTTATTAGGTGCCATTTGAACTCCAAAATCAGTTGTATCTATCAAACTTTTCTTAGGAAATTGCCAGTATTTTGACTTCGGTTTTTTTTATGTTTGTTAGTTTTATTCCACATCATCTGATGATACTTCCACTCAAAATGCGCCATCAAAATGCGCCATGTGTACTATTTTTTAAAGAAAAATTAACTATTTATACAACTGGATTTAAAAATCTAATTTTATAATTTAAAACTATAAAAATAAAACTAAAATAAAAAAACTCATTAATAATAAAAATCCCCAACAACCACTTCCCTTAGCTTGCCAACCAAGCCTTCGCATGCCCACTTTCTACCATGGCTCCCATCGTTCTTTCATTTTTCCAATCTCTCTCTCTTTCTCCCTCTCCATCCCTCCTCTCTATTATGGATTTAGGGTTCATGGAATTTTCTCTCTATGATGGCTTTAGGGTTCAAGGAATTTAGATTGAAGATTTGTTCGGGGTGGGTTTATGGTCTTTGAGAAATTATTTAATTTCATACGCACGTGAAGCTCAAGAAGTCTAAAAGTTTTTGATGAATTTGATAAGCTTCCAAAGTCCTACAAGGTAGGCAATTTGGGGGGGTAGGCAATTTGGGGGGAAGGAACCCCTTGGCACACTATGTTTTTTTTTACTTGCTGGTTGTTGAGGCCCAAAAATTCCATTGTTGGGCCCGAATAAATTCCTAGCCCAAAACGATATATTATTGGAAAAAGACCCGATTTGGAGTACACGAAAATCTGCCATGCACAAGCCACACCCTGCATGCCATGCCAAATAAAAATTTGTCATGCTAGAAATTGAGATTAAAATTACAAAGATGCATTTAGCTCTGCAAATCCATGCCAATTATCCTATCAAGCGTCATAATTAAAAGCATGCCAAACGACATGCCATGCCAAGCGGGAAATTATTATTTCACACCCAATCGCACTACAAGCTTAAGTGGGCCCAAGCCACTCGAATGCCTGGGGCTTGCTTGAGTGGGTTGTGGTATGGATGGTAACAAGTTGTCATGGGGGCCCATCGATGGGTCGAGAAATGGAAGTCTCGGGTCGCTTGGGGCCTCGGGACTCAAGCCCATTTTCTTAGGGCCAAACGTGGGTAAGCACAAGAGAGAAAATAGCCCATTGCTTCAACTAGAGTAGCTCAACCAAAATAGCCCATTGCTCCAATTAGAATAAGCCAACCAAAAAGCCCAACATTTGATAAAGCCATCTCATCCATTGGATAGATCATGTGGTTGTCTTAAAAAGCCCATATAATTAGAATAAAAAAGCAACACAAGCCTTGGCATTCGGCTGAAAGACAAAATCATGCAGGAGCTTGGGGAATCCACATGTGAAGGGCTACTGGGAGGCTAAGGAACAAGTTCCAAGTGAAAGCATCCAAGAGACCAAGAGACCAAGGGATATTGGCACGCAGGGAAGGATGCCATCTCTTGAATCAGCATGCACACCCATTTTCTTGCCCCCATCAATTTGGCCATGGAAAGAGGAAGAAAGAAGAGAAAGAAGATGGGTGAAAATAGAAGGTCTCCTCTGAAGCAGCCGTGGGAAGAAGCATTGAGCTCCCAAAAATCTCTGATTTTGTGGGATTGGGCAGAGTTGACTTTGCCACCATGAGGTAAGTCAAGAAGGAAGAGAAGAAAGGGAGAGGAAAGCTTAGCTAGATTGGGAAGAAACCATTAGGGTTTCTTGGAGAAGAACAAATCCAAGCAGCTATAAATAGGGCCTCTTCTACCCAACAAATGAACCCATCCTTCAGAGAGTAAGCTTCCTCTCTCACCTGCAAACTCAGTAATTTTCGTGCTATACTTGCCCATTTCCCCTATTTCCCCTGTTCTGGCATATTGATATAAGCTTTGACAGAGTCACTGTCAAGCTGCCGAAAACTGCCAAGGTCACCCAAAACTCTTCACCATCCTTCTCTCTCTTCATCAAACCTCCTTAGAACCCCTTTCTCTTTCCATTAGAATCACTGCCCCTCATAGGAACCCACAGCTCTCTCTCCTCAAGTGCTAAACCCATGCTAATTTTGCTCCCATGCCATAATCTTCTCATGCAAAGCTAGAAGATTTATCTGTAATTTGTTGTTATTTTCGTTGGTGAAGGTAACCAAGGAGTTTCTCAAGGCGTCATCACCCTTTCGAGATATCTTTGGGGCTTAATATTTGAACTCAGATACAAGGGGGACACTCACATCAGATTGCTCCTCACAGCAGCCCAGCCCACTTGCTGCCGGAAGGAAAAGTCCCCTACACTGGTTTATCTGGAAGTGGAGAAATTAGAAGATTTTTTATGAGCTTGAGGAGTTGCCAAATTGTCCCCAAAAGATTATTCAAGTTGCTGTGAATGAATGGCTTTGTTCCATCAATTGTGTCAAGCCCAATTTCACTAAAATGCAGGTTAAGCTTGCTTGGGTGCATCTTGGGATTGGAACTTTTAAATTAAATGTGGATGGTACTTGTAAGCCTTGTTCTGGGGCTATTGGTGCAGGGGGTGTTATCCGTGATTCCTTGGGAGATTGGGTTGGTGGTTTTTCTGTGAACTTGGGGACAGGTCAGATTTTAGAAGCTAAGCTATGGGGGTTGTTTTTTGGTCTGCAGCTTGCTGTGGCTCGAGGGATCTCTAATCTGGTGATTGGAATGGATTCAGTGCTGCTTGTGCAGCTCATGAGAAATCCTGATACTATTGGAGGTCATCCCCTTGCTGGTATGTTATCGAGTTGCTGGGACTTTATGTGTTGGTTTGGCTCGGTGCCTCTTTGGGCTGAAGAGGCTTTGGTTGATGATCTGATTGGGGTCTCTAGGCCCCGTTTAGTTCATGTTGTGTAGGTTTGTTTGGGGTTTTTTCCCCTGTGTCATCAAAAAAAAAAAAAAATGTCCTACAAGGTATATGGCCATTGACATTATTGACAAGAAAAGAAAATTTTATAGTAGGTGAATAGGAATCCAATCTTGGTTGCATAGCTTTCTATGTATCAATAGCCGAATCAATTTTTTTTTCTAATGATTGTGAAAGTGGAATCACCCATGTGTTGGGGTGTCATCAAATTCACACACAGAATGAGTCAGTAGTCATGGAAGACAGTGGTTGGGGGTCACCGTTGATGAAGCAGGTGGTTTTTGGGTTTTTTATTTCTAAAGTTTTTTAAAAATCATTTTAATTTTATTTTTAAAGTTAATATGAGTGTTGAATCTAGTTGTCAAAAAATAATACATGTGGCGAATTTTAAATGGAAGTATCACCAGCTGACGTGATAATACCGTACTATTCTATAATTTCTCCCCGTACTGATGCTATAGAAACTTTTACTGAGCAAGATGTGATCCAACTTCTTGGTCATACTAAATTGAGTCACTGTATGTCAAGTTTCCATTTGAAATCAGATGCCCAACAAATTTTATTTTCTTTAACGTCTCAACTGAGAAGAGTTAAACTTTAATTTAGTTCAACAACAGAGTCGCGTTCTCATATTTAATTTTGGTGGTGGATTAAATTGTGCCCTCAATGCAAGATTCATGATTGTTGTGATAGTAAGAAGTCAATTGCTTGAGTTTTGTAAACATATAAAGTTGGACGAATGCTGACTCGTTGTCTAGCTCACAGAGAGGGCTTTCTTTAAACGAGGTGAAGGCTTTTTAGATATAGGGAGGAGTGGTTTCCGAACGAGAGCCTTTATCTTTTTTCGAGGGTGCGGGTCCTGGTCATCGCTGCCCCTTGATGCTAATAGCTGTCTCGGGGAGTTGAGTTGGTGACTTTTAAGACTATCTCCAACCATGTTGGGGCTAAACTCAAATTTTCACCCTTCAAAATACAATTCATATATTTTCAGGACTCAAAATTTTTTTTCCTCCAATCTTGTAGACTCATAATTTGAGTCCACAACTTTATTAAATTGTTTAAGAATGATTAACCCATAATTTCTTTTCGTCATTAATTTTTCTTGATATTATTTTTGTTTCAACATTCGTAATTTAATTTTGTGAACATTTTAACCTAAAAAAATTAAAATTCCAAAGCATAATAAAATTTCACTTAAAAATAAAAACAAGTATACAACCCAGCTTTTGCAATTAAAAAAAACCACCTAGCTTTTTTCAGTAGTTAGATTCCAACGTCTTTCTCTCCTAAAGCTGCCATGTGTTGCGCAAAAGGGCTGCTGGCCAGACAGCTTTGTTGTCACGTAGGGCCCACCTCTTTTTCCTCTTCACATTGGCTACAAAACAGAGGTTCCACACAAATTACCAATCCAGGCAAAACTTGGACTGGAATTCCACCCCAAATTTCACCTTTATCAAATTTCCACCCCCAAAATACATGGGTTGGAGAAGAATTTTGGGCTCAAAACTGAAAATTTGGGTTTGCACCCCAATGGTTGGAGATGATCTAAGAAGGTTTTGCTTAAGTTCTGGTTTTGTAAACTAGGTAATAGATTAACTGAAGAAAGTTAAAGTCCTCTCCTGCAAAAGTAAATTAAGAAAAGACTTTAAGCATTGACTTCATTCTATATAACAAAGATTAACTTAACACTGGTTTCCATCCACTAACGGCAATGGGGAAGAGAATCTTAATCTTAGTAGCTGGTTCCTCTTGCAGACGATAACCATGAAGATTCTAGGCTCCACCAGTGAGTGCATGGAGAGTGAGGCCCTCCATGATATGGACAGCTCCCATGGCTTGAAAGAAATGATAGAATTTATGTTTTAAGTTAGCATTACCACATCAATATGTGTCTAATCATCGATGTGTCCGAGAAGGCTACTCCACCAGTCTGAATGCTCTCAAATTTGGACATGTTATAGTCGACATTCGTGAAGATCGTTATAAGACGCAAACTTTCATTCAAATCTATGAAAATAACGATCAATGTTCCTTCCTATAAGAAGAAAAACTCCATCAAAGAATTCCCAACTTAGGAGAAAAAGAAAAAGGGTAGGATATGCTGAGGTTGTGAACTTCCTCCCACATGGGAAATCGGACTTTTCCGAACTCCAACAATTTTGGTCATTGGAATTTGGATGTGGTAGATCAAATTTACCCACCTTGAATAAATTTGTGCCAAATCCATAACCAACAGACGTTTTCCGTTAAGTTCGCTACTTGTCTTGATGTAAATAAATCTCAAAACTCATCAACCTCCTCGCCTTTCATTTTGGCTCAACACGTTTGGTTGTACATAGCAAATTTGTGGGTTTTTCAATATACGCACGAGCATTTCATTTTAACGTTGAATATTATGTCTTTCTAAACAGACATACAAGTATTAAGACACTAAATTGGCAAATCAAATGCAAGGTGCTCTATCATTCTCTGTTTTTTCATTTTCTTTTTCCGGTCTGATCCCCTTAGCAGTTTAGGCATGATTATGTAATAACTTTTCTTGAGATTTAAACAAAGTATGTACAAAAATTGAAGAATGGAAAAGGAAAATATACATATCGTCTCGTTCACTTGGGAAGATGAATGACAGCATCAAAGCTGAAATCTTCACCTGGTTCAAAAGCTACTTCAAGATCTTCAAAGCTTTGCTCCACTCTCAAGTCCTTTCTAACGTTTAAACCTTCCTGCACCA
>NW_018924965.1:13507-26143 GCF_002207925.1 Prunus avium | reverse complement strand
TCTTTTAAAAAACAACGACGGTTTTTTGATCTACCGTCGTTGTTTACTGGTCGTCTTTTGCCCTTTTTGTAGTAGTGACACTTTATAAGTTCCCTTCCTTTTATCAGTCCCTTCCCACAACCATACCCTATCCAAGGCGTACGTTGCCAAACAACACATTCCAACTAAAAATCAGACATTCATACCTGTGTAGAGTACTCATGAAACACAATCCAAGAATCTCAACCCGAAATGATTCCACACACACATACACACACACACACACACACACACACACATATATATATATATATATATGAATATACACACCTCACACCATCATCATGTATCAGGGGAAAACAATCCAATTTGGGGATCGTTTGACATGACCATATGAAGGAATCCTCAACAACCATGTGGCCAGGGACGAGCCGTCCATCCGGGGGACTGGGCTCACCAACACGCACAGCAGAATCCTCAATACTCGTGCACCTGTGACAAGTCCTACGCGCTCAGACTACCTTGCCAAGGTTCTACAGTAACACCCCATCAAAGGTGCCCGGGTTCCGACATATCCACATATCCACAGTTTTCCAATTATCCATCAATTCCAGAATCAATAACCAAGGGGGGTACATGAGATGGCGTGTCATCACCAAGATTCAAAATCCACTTTCATAAACTAATATATATATATAATAAAAGATAATGTTCTCAAAATCTACTTTCCAAATATTCAAAGGTACCCGAACCCATATACATAATAATAGAAATGATAATAATAATAATAATAATAATAATAATAATGAGCATTCCCGAAATTCCCATAATCATGTATTTATCATTAGCAAACAACTTCAATATTACTATCCGGTATAGTAAGACCACAATCGAAACACCACCCTAACCCATGACTCTCAGAAACTTAACGTGTGTACACAACCTTAGCAAGGTCCCAAAGCTATTCTAGTACCCTTCCCAAAAGATGAGATGGTCTCAAAAGGCCTGTGGTCAACAGTTGGTCAAACTTCTCATTTTTTGTCAACTAGGCCCACGACCTCCGATTTTCGATCCGAAAATTCCTACGGGTTCAACAAAGTTTACTAAACTCGTCCTGCAAGTTTGGTCCAGATCGAGCGGTCGGATAGCTCGGGATCTCACGATCGAACAGTTATCGTTTTACCTAATCTTTGAATCATTGAATCAGAGCATTCGGGACTCTGATTCTCGATCTGCGAATTCCTACCCGATCCTAGAGGTACCTAGATCAGCATATTCGGAAATGGAGTCGATCCAACGGTCCGAACATATCGAACCCGGATAACGCCTAATATGCGTAAATCCAATCGACCGCCAAACGATAAGCAAATTCAAATCCAAACATACCGTTGTGCTCGGGACGACATGAGGATCATTTTAGGACCAAATGGGTCACCCACACGCGGGTGTCTTGAGAAAATTCTCGAATCACCCATCAATACCTATACCTACGTGTTCGTGACAACTAGGGGATCATTTTTTGTTCTTGGACCATGGCCAAAAAGCGGCCGGAGCTAGCCGGACGAAGCCGGAAATGCACGGTTTTGATCGGAACTTCCTAGCCTCGATACAGTAGCGATAGCCACCTATGCTGTCGCTCAACCTAGGGGAAAGCAAATGGGAGGAGAGAGGTACCTGTTCCAAGTGAAGGCGTGGCTAGAGATGGTCGGAAACGTCGCCGGCAACAATGGCAGTTTCTGCTATTTCTTCCCGTCGTTACAGCCGCCAAATGCCGGGTTTTTGGCCGGAGAAAAGGGGTGGGTTGGGTAGAGGATAGAGAGAAGAAGAGTTTGCAAGTAATGGCACCGGAATTGGTGGCTTGACGGCAGCGTTATGTCCATCTGAAAAACCAGTTGCATGCGAGGAGAGAGAAGCTGTCAGGGGGAGGAGAGAGAGAGGAGAAAAAATATGGGTTTTTAAGATTTGGACTTCAAGTTATTTACGATTGTGCCACTGCACTTCTATTGATCGTAACTTTTTCGTTACAACTTTGATTTGAGCCTACTACATGTCTACGAACTCATATCGACGTACTCTACTCACTGGTTCAATTCATTTCCCCAAAATCCTAACGGATTAAAAAGTGACCAAAATAACCTATCCCAAGGGCAAAATTGTAATTTCATAATTAAATAAATAAATAAATTTAAATGAATAATTAAAATTGGGTCGGGATGTTACAAAATCATAATGCTTAGAGAGAGAGAGAGAGAGAGAGAGAACAACAAAAACGTATTTTCATGTTTTCAAGATTTTGGGAGTTTTTGAGTTTGAGTTTTAAAAAATGGGTCGACCAAATAGATTTCGGGCTTTGAACTCAAATTCTATTTTTAAGTTTAAAAAGTTTGACACTAAGATGCATGAAGGAATAAGGTTAAAGAGCATGTTTTGAAAATAATGGATGATTTGAACACTTTTGAAGTCCTCAATGCAGAGATTGATGGTTCCTACTGATTGTTTATTTTCCAACAATCTTGAAATAGAAATGGATCAACAATCAGTATTACACAAATGATTTAATTTAACAATTAAATTAAACATTAAACAAGACAGTAAAATAAAAACTGACTGGTTTTTCAGATAGAGGCTTGCATATTGCAATGTCCTTGAAATAGAATTTCGCCCCAATTCAGTGCTTGTAGTTCTGTATGCGTCTTCTCCACCAGGATACAACTATCTTAAACCAAAGTCCTAGCACTAGGGCTTTGATTTCTGGCGAATTCTGTATGTTTATCTCTCAAGCTATAGGAATGATGACTTTTTTGTTATTTGCGTTTTTGATGTAATAAAACAGAACCAGGGTTCATGTTTATATAGAAGGCAGATACCTGTTATCAAGATAATGACAAAACCCAATCAGACAAACTTATCTGATATTTGAATTTTAAAAAATAATTCAAATAAATAAATAAATAATTAACTCAAAATTAATTAATTAATCGGGTTTATTTAAATCATGGAGCCCCAAGGCCCAAAGCCCATCTTTTGACTAATTAAATATATATTATTTATATATATTAATTAACCATTGACCCAAAGACCAAACCCACAAGCCACTGAATTGGGCTACATATATATATTATTTATATATATGTTGTCATATATTTATGTATTTGGCCTGAAAAGAAAACAAAAAGTACAAAGCGATATTCTAAACTATATGGGAATAGGGTTTTTCATACACACTATCAATGTACCATGACGTAGGGGTGGGCATCGAGACCGGAAAACTAGAACACCGAGCCTCACCGGATAGAAAAAATCAGAAAAAAAACCATGTTGACTAAAAAGTCAACAAACATGCACTGAACCAGACTGGACCGATTCAAACTAATTTCACACTTTACAAAATCAGACTGGACCAGACTGGACCAACTGCATATTCTTTTATATTTATTTTTAAATTATTTAATTCTAGTGCTTAATTTCTAATACCATAACTAATATTTCCCCAAGCCCAACTTCAAAGCACCTTTCTTTCTAGGCAAGTACAAAAATCGGGTAAGTCCCAGAGGATTAGGCAAGTACCTCTACACCAATGGGAATTGTGGTTGTCAACTACACCTCTCAACTGCACTTGGGAGAAAAAACCTTGCCTCCAATAGAGTGTCCCCCGTCCCCCTAGAAACATACCCTTAAAAACTACAAGTTATTATCCTCAAACAATACATATGAAATAAAATATGGGACTCCTCAAACAATACATATAAAATAAAATCTGGAGTCTCCTCAAACCAAGTGAGCGAGGTCTCAATATGAAGAGCGCGCTATACAGTGAGCGAGCCTAAAATATTTTTAGTTGTACTCTTTAGTAAACTAATGACATGCATACCAAAGTTGCTCCGCAAAGTATGACTGATCTGATTATTTCAAAGTTATTTGCTCACAGAAATAGAATGGTCCTGATGGATTTATGAATACAGCACATATATAGTCTTGAGATGATCGAATTATTTGCTATATTTATAAGCAACCTATCTTATCCGGCATTAGTTTCATAACTAACAAAATTTGGCATTGCCTTGATGACGATTGTTCATGTCTGGCAACGACATTTTCAAGACGCCATGACTTGAAGAAAATTGGAATGTTTTAATGTCCTCAATGGACTGATTCCACCAAAAAAAAGAAAAAAAAAAGAAGAAAGGTTAATATTTAGCCTTACCCGAAGAAATTAATTAAGTAAATCACACTCGTGCTACAAATAGATGGAAACGTATGACATGTCAACGGACTACTTATTGATTCACCGCTGAAACTAGTTGGCTCCCGCAATTGATGGGACCGCCTGTTTGACATAATAGTACCATACCAGCAAGCAAAGCATCTAGATTTTTATAATAAATTTAATTTTTTATTATAAAAAAAGCTTTTTATAGGCGCGGAAGTGCATGCGGACAGTGGCGGACCCACAGAGGCGCAAGGAGGTGCAACTGCACCTCCCTTCACCCAGAAAAGCCTTGGAGGTACCAGATTTGCCCCTCTGCTCTGGTGCCCACCAACTGCTCGGGCAAATGCCCGAAAGACGTTCTTGTTTTGCTCGAGAGAATTGTCTTCTGTTTTGTTTCTGCTTGTTAGCTTGCGTGCAGGCTCACTTTGGGGAGAGGCAGAGGTGTTTTGCCTGAGCCTATCATTGTTTTGCAAATTTCAGGTATTGAGGAAGTGTCTAATAGAAGCGGTGTGTGAGGTGAAGAAGACGTCCTTCTTTTTTCAAATAATTTGACACAAAAGGTGTCGTTTGCATTATTGTTGTGATTCTTTTTCATTAATAAAACAACCTGTTTTGGCTTTGTGTTGTAAAATCAAACAGTGCATTTTCAATTGTTTTTTAATGAAACGGTGTGGATGTGTTTAAAGAGGAATAACCACCTTTTTATTTTAAAATAAGACAGCACAACCCTTTTGAAATAAACCATGCTTGCTTGTAACAAGTTCTTTTGTTTTTTTTTTTTTTTTTTGGGCAATAAAACATTTAGATGTAAGTTATTACCTACACGTGAGTGACTTTAAACTTACCACTTACCAGCCTAGTTTCACTTTTTGAGCTTTTAGCTTTTTAAATATCGCCCCTTCCTTGAAAAATTCCTAGATACGCCACTGCATGCGGAGAGTCTAGTTTCTATAATTCTAGGTGAGCTTGAGTGATTAAATACCTAATTGATTAAATAGTTGTTTAAGGCGAAACAATGACCAACAATATTATTGACCATTGAAACTCCTAGGCAAATAAATGTGGGTAATTTGGAAATCAGAAAAACCAATTTTAAACCATACAAGATTTTTATCTTACTTACAAAGTCAAGGTCCATAATCCATTCAAAGCATACACATTCTCTAACAGAGCCGGAACCATGTTTTCAATATGAACTATGTAGATAGGCTGACGTTGAAAAGTTAGGCTAAATTGTGGATAAGGTTAGTTAAGAAAATAAATAAATAAATAATTAAAATAAAATAGAGATGAGAAGCTAGTTCTACTTTGTCTTGGGTAATGGGCAACTGGATTCTTTCATATATATTTTTAATTTATTTTCTTTCTTGTTACGCTGTTCTATTTGTCAATTTCTACCAATATTCCGACGTTCATTTGGAGACACGAACATAGGTGATGTGGTTCTTTCTTTTGGATAAACAGTTTTATACGTAAATGATTGAATTTAACAAAATTTAGAACATTCTGTGATGCCGTGCTCAGCATGGTGCTTGACAAAATTACGAAACGGCATGACATTTGAGATGGCCAACAGGGTACTCAAACTCGATATGCATGGCATTAACAAATCTTGACAAGTTGTTCCAAAAAAGAAAAAAAAAAGTCAACTTTTGTTATATGTTTTTTAATACAAGCGAGGATCTAAATTATAAAAGAGAATGAGATTTCTCACACACTATAGTTTGCAAATTAACGTTATTTTCTACTCGACTTTGTTATGTTAACTTGTAATTTTGTTTTTTTTTTTTTTTTTTGGGCAATAAAACATTTAGATGTAAGTTATTACCTACACGTGAGTGACTTTAAACTTACCACTTACCAGCCTAGTTTCACTTTTTGAGCTTTTAGCTTTTTAAATATCGCCCCTTCCTTGAAAAATTCCTAGATACGCCACTGCATGCGGAGAGTCTAGTTTCTATAATTCTAGGTGAGCTTGAGTGATTAAATACCTAATTGATTAAATAGTTGTTTAAGGCGAAACAATGACCAACAATATTATTGACCATTGAAACTCCTAGGCAAATAAATGTGGGTAATTTGGAAATCAGAAAAACCAATTTTAAACCATACAAGATTTTTATCTTACTTACAAAGTCAAGGTCCATAATCCATTCAAAGCATACACATTCTCTAACAGAGCCGGAACCATGTTTTCAATATGAACTATGTAGATAGGCTGACGTTGAAAAGTTAGGCTAAATTGTGGATAAGGTTAGTTAAGAAAATAAATAAATAAATAATTAAAATAAAATAGAGATGAGAAGCTAGTTCTGCTTTGTCTTGGGTAATGGGCAACTGGATTCTTTCATATATATTTTTAATTTATTTTCTTTCTTGTTACGCTGTTCTATTTGTCAATTTCTACCAATATTCCAACGCTCATTTGGAGACACGAACATAGGTGATGTGGTTCTTTCTTTTGGATAAACAGTTTTATAGGTAAATGATTGAATTTAACAAAATTTAGAACATTCTGTGATGCCGTGCTCAGCATGGTGCTTGACAAATTTACGAAACGGCATGACATTTGAGATGGCCAACAGGGTACTCAAACTCGATACGCATGGCATTAACAAATCTTCACAAGTTGTTCCAAAATAGAAAAAAAAAAAGTCAACTTTTGTTATATGTTTTTTAATACAAGCGATGATCTAAATTATAAAAGAGCATGAGATTTCTCTCGTTTGCAAATTAATGTTATTTTCTACTCGACTTTGTTATGTTAACTTGTAGCAAAAAAACAAGAAAATTTTATTTTAGTTTTAAAACGTTTTTTAGTTATAAATTAAACTGAGTTAACGGAAAATTTAATGGAGTTAGATGTATGTGGTAAATTTCGACACTTTACAAAATTCAGGTGGTTAATAACAAAAATTAAAAGTTCAGGTGGTAATGCCGCACATGCGTAAAAGTTCAGGTGGTATTCATGCAAATTTCCCAAATAATAATAAAATCTATGTTAGCGCGTAATAGCAGGAGTCAACCAGAATGGACTTTAACAATTGAAGTGATGGGCACCGGTCAATCCAATACTTCTTGACTCAAGGAAACAGACATCGTCTTGGCTCCGTAATTAATGGTACCACCAGATCGTTTTCAATTTTGCTTTTGCAAAAGAGCTTGCCAAATCATCTATTATGATTAGAGGACTCGTAGTGGCCTCTTTATAATTTAATATTGTTTTATTTTATGAGTATTTTAAATTTTTAATTAATATTAATTATATATATATATATATATATATATATATTTTATACAGATGGATTAATTAAAAAAGAGTTTTAGTATTTCTAACTCCCTAAATTAGAGAGTATGATTGGAGCTCATAAAATAACTTTTATATCTTCTTAGCTAAATTTTAACTAAAAAAATCATGTGTATAATATCTGTGCAAGCCTATATATGAGAATCGTGATCCTCTTTATGCATTCCATCCCCACTGGTTTTAAACATGCGGGCTCGCCGTGACCTAGAAGATTTAAGGCCTTGCATTCAACAAGCCGCGTCTCTAGATTCGATTGCAGATACACTTAATCATTGAAGAAAATATTATTATTCGAATTTTGCTTTTCTAAAAAAGCATCAAATTTTTTTTTTCGGAAATTAACGGGTTTTTATTTATTATTACAACACTTGAGCCGCTATCGACGAGGAGATAGAAAGGCGGAAAACCCACGTGTGAAGATTTGTCATTGGCAGAGTTGGGGGCAAGACGCATGTTGGTGTGTTTTATTTTTCGCTTTCCTTTTATATATTTTTATACCTTTTTAACCATTAATGAATTTTATTGTTTATTTACACGCATGGCGTCAAAAAAAAGTCAAAATAATCAAATTCAAAATTTTAAAGACTTTTATGGAGTTTAAAAGTCTAGAAGTAACCGATTTAGATTTTTAAAGAGTTGATAAAATTTAGTAATTCATTCGTAGACTTTTGAAATTTTTTTAATAGTTTGGTGGTATCCAAAAAGTTAAGAATTTTTAAAAAGCTTATTAAATGAATGACTTTCATATACTTTTAACGCTAATTATTAATAACAAAAGTCTTTCCAATTTACTACCGACTTTTATATCAACTCTATGAAATTATTTAAGAATATGTCAATTCTATGAAAGTTACTCACTTAAAAAATGTCTTTGTAAGTATGGATTAGATACAACCAGGAGCGGAGTCACTCCTAGGCCAGGAGTGGCCTTGGCTACACTTAATAACAAAAAAAATATAATTTAAGTTAATGGCCTTTCTAAAATAAATTAGACATGATTAAGTTTGAAATATTTAACTCTAACGAACTTTATTATTATCCTATTATATCGTTACAGATTGTGAATCCGGAGGAAACAATTAAACAAAAAATCAATATGATAACTGGATAGTTTCACAATATAATCAGATCTCGTCAACTTAGACAGTATAAGAAAATAAACTTTAGTAGTATATATGATTTGGAGTATTCAGTATATAAAATTTCAAATTTAAAATACCTAATTAACTTTGTCGGCCAGAATTTCTCTAGTTCTAGAAGTAGACTAAATTGGCTAGCTAGGGTATTAAATATACCTAACTCGATAACAATAGTTTACTATTGGAAGAGATACACATCAACAGATCTATTCAGAATCAGAAAAGAAACCAATTTACGTCTTACGGTGTACAAGTCAAGGTCCATGAAACTTTCAAACCATACGTGTCCTCAAGCGATGTGCATGAACTTCTAGAAAAGCTAGAAATTTCACTATAAATACCCAACTCATCTGAACCTTCACTTCTCATCCTTTACCCATACATATCCCTCAGAAAAATGGCTATCCATAGACTACTAAGCCTCATTGCCCTTGTATTTGTAGCCGGAGGAGCCCTGCCCAGAAATGTAAGAGCTCAAGCTCCGGTGGCAGATGTTGTGACCCAGGCATTCTTTGATGGGATCATTAACCAGGCTGCTGCAGATTGTGCTGGGAAGAACTTCTACACACGACAAGCTTTTCTGGATGCTGTCAGCTCATATTCTGATTTCGGTCAGTTCGGTACGGCTGACGACTCTAAACGTGAAATCGCAGCTTTCTTTGCTCATGTCACTCATGAGACTGGGCGTAAGTTCTCCATACATATATTACTAGCATATGATGCTTATCAATTGGGACAATTTATCAGCTTGATTTTTGTTCTTGTGAATATCACCATTACTCAGTAGATTTATATACATATGTGTACGAGGTAAGTTCTTTTGAATGCCATCATTATTATACTCTAATTTGTATATAATGATAACCTACATGCTATATGGTGCTTTGGATTTGGTATCATGCATATTGTCACCCTTTGTTTAGGATACAATCTTTAGTGATTAATTAGATCAGTAATTACCAAATAAATTTAATGATAAGCACAATATTATTGTTTTTTTTATTTTTTGTAGCTTTGTAAATGAAGACGCATATCTTTTGACCTCTTTGAGCTTTCTTATCTTTAGAGGTTTCGCTTTGTAATTTTTGTTTCGGCATAAAAAAAATATATAAGAAGAAGAAGACAGTTAATTAATTAATACACTAACAAGCAAATTCTTTTTTGTCTTGTTTAAATCAGATTTCTGCTACATAGAAGAGATAAACAAAGCCACCTACTGCGATCCAAGCTATACAAACTATCCATGCAACCCCAACAAACAGTACTACGGTCGTGGACCGCTCCAACTAACATATAACTACAACTATGGAGCTGCGGGAAACAGCATTGGATTCGACGGCTTAAACTCGCCAGAAAGCGTAGCCTCAGACCCCGTTCTTGCATTCAAGACTGCCCTGTGGTTTTGGATAACCAATGTTCGTCCAGTTATAAGTCAAGGATTTGGAGCCACAATTCGAGCTATTAATGGCGCTGTAGAATGTGATGGCAAACAGCCTGCCCTAGTTCAAGCCCGCATCAACTATTACACTGATTATTGCACCCAACTTGGCGTTGATCCTGGCACTAATCTCTCCTGCTAGCTCTCCAATTTTAATTAGGTTCATTAATTGCTCTTCTTAGTTTCCTTCTATCTATGCAACTAAAAGCATATTTAGAATGACTAAGTAGTGCAGCCTGAAAATAAAAAATAAAGGCCAATAGGACTACCTCCTTTAATATCGCTTGTATCAAAAGACGACTACCTCATGTTGTGTAGTCGACGGAATAATAAAATAAAAAGCTAGCGCAATAAAAAGCACAGCGTGCTTAGAAGGTTACCAATGTTGGTTCTATGATCATATATGTATTGAAATTTAGTCCTTTAATTAATTTCTCTTTTGCAGTAGAATAATTTTCACATGTTATGTATCCATTTTAGAGCCTTATAAAATATACAACCAGTCAATTGCAGTTGATCATATTCAAGGGAAATCCGCAATAATTCACAAACATGGTTTTGTTTTGCATCACATATCCAACGATGGACTTGTCCAATATGCTCTTGGCATATACCAATTTAAGGCCCATAGATAAAAGGGTTGACTATCCAATTGCCGTCGGTTTGAGCAATAATACAATATGCTCTTGGAATATCTAAGTGCATAGCTGGACCACTTCTTTCATGAGATTGAAGACTTAAAAGGAAGCTAAGTACAACAAACGTCATATTTTATACATAGATAGTTTTTCTTCTCATGAGACTTTTATATAACATAGCTTTAAACTGCAAGGAACTTCAGAGTGCTGTCCTTCTCCTTCTCCTTATTCTCCTTATTACCCACATACTTGTATTAGTGTCAACTACACAAATGATTTGAGACTAACCATCCTCCTTATTAAGCATGCATAATATGTGCTAGTCTTGACAGTTTATCAATGCCCATTTGATAACCTTATGATCAGGAACATTTTGGGATACTATAGTTACAGATCAAAGGTCTCTTGAATCTAATCTTCTTTAGATTACTTTATCTCCTATTTAGTATTCCCCAAACTTTGTTTCTTTAACTGATGTAAAAGATAACAAAATAAGTTTGCCATTTATTGAAATGTATTCTAAGGAGATTACATCAAATGTATTGGCTTGTAGGCCACATTTCTAACAAATGTAACCCTAGGATTTATGCACTACAAATAAGGCCTTTAGGGAGTCATTATTTGTGGCTAAAGTGAGCCTAGCGGGTGTGGCATAAGTGCGGCTATGAGCCTAATTATGAGTAAGTGTGAAGAAAACACTTGAGTGCTTGTAACTGCTTTCTCTTCCACTTCTATAGTGAATCTCTAGCTTATATTTCTTTCTTTATTTCTTGAAGCAGGATTTCTCAAAGCTAGACTTGCCACCTCCTTTGTTAGCCCTATGCCAACTTGCTGAGACCAAGTTGAAGCCTTTGAATGAGACAGTGAGGGTTAAAATTCCAGAGGAAGTGTTTGGGTATGAGCATGATACTTACATCTTGCATGATGATATTTTACAGTTTGCATCCATGGTTGAGATCGGATCCACAGTGATTGCAGTATACATGAGGTAATTCTAAAAATCCAATCTTTATTTTAGGTTAATTTTTCTTTAAAATAAAAAACTCATTTGAATTTCATATATTTAGGTATCTATTTGACTATTTAAAAATGGCAAATATGGTAAACCTTGTTGGCCTCGTTAACCTTGGACAAGTTAGCGCTCAATCTAGAACGTTATCTTCCAGATCAAAACATCTAGCAGATCGCCTGAAAAAGGCAGATGGGGACCAATTTTTCTTGGTGCCTTATAATCCAGGGTTAGACCCCTTAACAAGATTTTTTTTGTTGTAATTTTTCTTTGCACCTAACTATTTAACCTATATATGATCATTTTGTGTAGGGGTCATTGGGTGTTGGCGATTGTGAGACCAGATAAGGAGACGGTATATTCTATGGATCCATTGCCAAACCGCCCGGTTGACGAGGACATGAAAAATATATTGAATACGTAAGTTGATTTACTACATTCTAATGTGTGTTAGTAGGCTAAAATATTTGTCATTAACACTTTTTGTTTTCTTGAAACAACACAATCAAAATGTATAACTCTCACGTAGGCAAACAATCATCATGTAAATCAGCCATATGGAAAACTCTACACGGCACTCCTCGACAACCAACAAATGTAGAGTGTGGGTACTATGTGATGCGTTTCATGAGAGATATAATCCATGATCCAGCCCTAGCATTTGAGAAGAAAATAAAAATAAAAATTTAAAATTTAATTTCTTTTTATTTTTACATACTACGTCTATTTTTGGAAAAATCGTCATTTGCATATTTATAAAACGAAGGTTTTAGTTATTATTAACCGACGTTTTTAATTGTTTAACACGTCGGTTTTTGTGGTTTATTTTTGTAGTTTGAAAAGAAAAAAGATCCAGTTAAGTATGTTCACAAAAATATTGACGAAGTCAGGCTGGAATTAATGGGCAGAATTCGTC
>NW_018924961.1:11407-23326 GCF_002207925.1 Prunus avium | reverse complement strand
GGTAGGCCAGATTCATGTTACCCTGCTTAGCATATGCAGAAACCAAGGCATTTGAAACTTGAATGTTAAGGATAAGCCCATATTTCTGTGCAAGGGCTTGAACCGCTTGCACAGTCTCAGTGAACTCGGAGCTTGCTAACAAACTTCCAAAAGTAAACTCATCTGGTTTTACCGCTGCCCTCTGCATTTGTAGGTAGATCAAGATGGCCAATTTACTGCTATTTCCCTGAGAATAAGTCGAGAGCATGGTGTTCCATGATATAAGATCCTTCTCTTCTAATACCTGAAAAACCAGGTAAGCTGCATGCAAATCCCCACAACCAGAATACATGGTTATTGCTGCATTGCTCACAGAAGTAAAAGCTTCGAAACCCAACTTTATAGCTTGGGCATGTATGTGGTTGGCAACTCTTGCAGCTGAACATGAGCTCATAACACTTACAAAAGTCAGTTCAGTAGGTCTAAGACATACCTCTTGCATCAATTTGAACATCTTCAAAGCCTCTTCATCTCTTCCCACATTCACCAAACCATCTATCATCACATTGAAAGTAATCTGGTCATATACCGCATCTTCTGCTTCTTCAAAAACCTCAAATGCCTCCAAAACACTTCTGCAGTTAAAATACATAGTTAGCAGAGCATTAACAACAGAAGATCTACCCAAAAACCCAGTTTTAATCACTAACGTATGCACCTGCCTCCCAAAACCTAGACCCTCCAAAGCACAAGAACTCAAAACACTAGCAAAACTATAATTGTCATGCATAACACCCATCCTATGCATTTCTCCAAACAACCCAATAGCCACCTCCTCACAGCCACTCTCTGCACACCCAGTAATCATTGCATTCCAAATCGCCACATTACGCTTTTCAGGCATTGTATCAAACAGCTTAGATGCATAATCCACATGCCCCAGTTTAGTACATGCCGACAACAGCGTCGTCCAGGAATAAACATCTGGGTTTTCAATTTCATCGAAAACCAATTTCACAGAATTCAAATCTTCGGCTTTTGCATAGAGCGAGAGCAGCGTGTTGGCGACGTGAGGGTAGGCTTTGAGGCCAGTTCGGATGGCGTGGGCGTGGAGTTGGGTTCCGAAAACGACGTCGCGGGAGTTAGCACAGGCCGTGACGGCTGCAGAGAGCGTGTAGTGGTCTGGTCTTACGGATTGCGAGGACAGGATTTGGGTGAAAAGTTGGAGGGCCTCTGAGTAACAATGGGAGCGAGTGAGCTTTGCGAGACTTTGGTTCAGTTTGAGGATCTGCTCACCGGCGACTTCAGCTATGGTCTTTGTGGTTTCTTTGTAGAAGTGAAACTTCATAGCTCATTTGATTTTCTTATTATTTTCTGAACTTTCCAGTCATGGCGTTGGGTATAATGTTATGGTTTGTGCAGGCCTTGGTTGAAGAAGAAGCTCCGAGTCTCTGAGACTCGACTTTAAACTTTAAACCGTTGGCTCCCGCCATTGGGCGTACGCATAAACGACGGAGTTATTAGTTCTTTCCTTTTTCTGGATTTTAGCGGTGAATGGTGAAATTCCACTCCTGTCCAATCTCTAACCCTCCGAGTCACTATCTAAATTCTATTGACAAAATATTTTGGTATAGCTGTTCCTTTGTTGTATACCAAATCATTCTAATCAGGCAGCGCATATACTTCTAAAAGGGTGTTTTTGTTACTTTCAAATTAGAGTAGGGGATGTTTTACTATGACTATTCATTGTGTTATCTTTGCTCCGATCTATGTACGTGTTCTTTTTTGTAAGGGGCTTGTAACTCAAGTGCTCGAGATTCTGCGTTCGAATCTCCCCTCCTCCAATATCGCTTGTGTTAAGAAAAAAATACCAAAGGCATGGAGAGAACTTAGCAAATTGTGTTTTATTTAAGGCTATACTTGGACTTTATATGCATTAGTGTATTACTTTTCACAATAACATTGGTAACATGTAATAACAAGCTTTATTTTATGATAATGTTCATCTTGCCACACTTTCAATGCTAAATAGATACTTGATTACAATGAACATATAGGACCAAGAGATATGTTTTTCTTATTTGATCAATGGGTGGACAAATTCAAACTTAAGATATCTTCTAATTAGAAAATGATGTAACACTCTACTAAGAATATTTTCACACAAAAACGTATGACTTTGTGACATTAATCATTATTATAAGTTGTAAACTTTATACCTAACCAACATGCACACAACACAACTTTTTTTTTTCAAAGAAATGAACATGTCATTACCATAAAAAAAAAGAGTTGCATAAAAGCTCAATACAAAAATCAAAAAAATAAAAGCAAGACTCAACCAAACAAAATAAAAGCCCAATCCAAAACACAACACAATACAAAGTATGTGGACTACTTTCCTCTTCCCTCCCTATTTCGTCTACACAGTTTGTAATTTTGCGTAAATGACCTAATACCAAAACGCACCGTTTAGTTTCTGTCAAGAAATGCTTCAGCAAAATAGACATGGCGGTACGAGAATGTTGAAAAGCGTGGTCAAGGGCAAGACACGCTACGAGGTAACAGGCCTCTATATTGTCATTGTCATTAAGGTCAAAGATGGGTTATTGCCCAGTGCAAATTATGATGTTGCAGTACGTGATAAGTATGCTGGTCCTAATCCTTTGGATTTGATATACTTCCGCAAAAGACCTCTCAAATTTTATTTGGATAATGTTCAATGATATGTTGCTGTAATTGTGACATCTTCGTTTACAACAAAACAATAAAAATTAATAAAGTATTCTAAATCCTTTTTAATTGTATATGTTTGAATTTTTGTTCTTCTATTTTGTTGGGATTTTATTTTGTCTTTGAGGGAGGAGAGGAAAGAGAGTCATTGACAATAATTTCGTGACTGCGAGATCCAGACAGAAGGAAGAAAGATATGAAGAGAGGCTGTGGCGGAAAGAGGAAAGATAGGGTTAGGGTTAAGGCCCAACCTAAACTCACAAATTTGGAGTCCTGCCGGCTAGGCCCAATGAAACTTTGATGAATAACTAATTGATTTCCTTTCTTTCAGTTATTCTCGTCCCGTGTCACTGTGTCATGTGCTATTAATAGCAAAACGGGTTCTTCCAATGTATAAAATAAAAATTCTAATGGCTTTTGCTATTATAACCTTCTCGACCACATAGTAGTAGATTTTTTTTTGGGTTAATTACACTTTAGTACCCTGCGGTTACACCCTCAAGACATGTTAATCCCTATCTTCTCAATTTTTACAATAACATACCCAGACTTTTAAATTTGTTACAATGTGGTTCCGCCGTTAGGATTTCCGTTATATCTCTCCATTAGTTGCCTACGTGACACTATGTGTCCCACATTTTTCAATTTTTGTTAATTTTAAATTGATTAAAAAATGAATAATATATTTATTAAAAAACAAGCAAATAAATAAATATTTTATTCATATTTTAATCAATTTAAAATTAACAAAAATTGAAAATGTGGGACCCACAGTTCTACGTAGGCAACTAATGGAGAAATATGACGGAAACCCTAATGGCGGAACCACATTGTAACAAATTTAAAAATTCGGGTATGTGACTGAAAAAATTGAGAAGATAGGGATTAACATGTCTTGAGGGTGTAACCGCAGGGTACTAAAGTGTAATTAACCCAAAAAAAAATCTACTACTATGTGGTCGAGAAGGTTATAATAGCAAAAGCCATTAGAATTTTTATTTTATACATTGGAAGAACCCGTTTTGCTATTAATAGCACATGACACAGTGACACGGGACGAGAATAACTGAAAGAAAGGAAATCAATTAGTTATTCATCAAAGTTTCATTGGGCCTAGCCGGCAGGACTCCAAATTTGTGAGTTTAGGTTGGGCCTTAACCCTAACCCTATCTTTCCTCTTTCCGCCACAGCCTCTCTTCATATCTTTCTTCCTTCTGTCTGGATCTCGCAGTCACGAAATTATTGTCAATGACTCTCTCTTTCCTCTCCTCCCTCAAAAAACAAAATAAAATCCCAACAAAAAAGAAGAACAAAAATTCAAACTTATACAATTAAAAAGATTTAGAATACTTTATTAATTTGTATTGTTTTGTTGTAAACGAAGATGTCACAATTACAGCAACATATCATTGAACATTATCCAAATAAAATTTGAGAGGTCTTTTGCGGAAGTATATCAAATCCAAAGGATTAGGACCAGCATACTTATCACGTACTGCAACATCATAATTTGCACTGGGCAATGACCCATCTTTGACCTTAATGACAAGAACAATATAGAGGCCTGTTACCTCGTAGCGTGTCTTGCCCTTGACCACGCTTTCAAACACCAAATTCTTCTTCTCATGCTTGTTATACGAAGTGACAGCGAACTCTGCGGTGTTTATCCAATATGGTTCGCTGGTGTTCTGTACGGGATCCCAAGTCTCAAGAACTTCATCTGGGGCAGCAGCAGTCACAAGAGGAACGACCAGAACAAGGACTGCAATAACCCATTGAAGACGCATTGTACGTGACTGAGTTATTGATTTTGTTGAATTTTTTAGTTTGAGGGTAGAGATTGATGTTGCTAGGTAAGGTATATATAGCGGTTGGTTTTTTTTATCTTTTATTTTTTATTTTTTATATCATCAAGAATTCTGAAGGAATAAAATAATAATGTAGGATAAGGAGTGTCCAAAAAAAGGGAAATCTTTTGGAACGTGAGATTTCAAACCTAGAAATGTAATTCATTTTTATGGTTCAATTCTTGGGTATTATACTAAAAATGCATCCAAATCCTTGTTTGGAAAGAAGGCCATATGCATATTTTAAGCGGTTGGTTTTTTTTATCTTTTATTTTTATTTTTATTTTTTTATGGGTTGCTATTTTTTGTTGGTGGATAGATGCTTTATTAGAACACCATAAGATTATACAGCGGAGAGGATCAAGACATCCAAAACCCAACGTAAAAGCCAGGAAGGAACAACATGATTTAACAAAGATTCACTCTTGAAACAATCACGATGAAACAAAAAGAAAAAAGAACACTACTGCCCAAAAACAAAAAATAGATCCTCCCAAATTGAGAAAAAATCTAGTCAAAGAAAAAAAGGCATCACAATAAAGCGTGCTCATCAACAACAACAAACAAGCAAACTTGGCCATATATGGGTTGCTATTGCTAAGGGCTTTTTCATCAAGAATTCTAATTAAGGAATAAAATAATAATGTAGGATAAGGAATGTCCAAAAAAAGGGAAATCATTTTGTATTCTTTCCTTTTGGCTCACCACGATTAACTCCAAATCTGTGTTTTGGGGAGAGAAAAAATCTCATGGTGACGTGGATGTCCAAGATTTTCTCTTAAATGCGGGTAAATGCAAAGACTTGAGATCTGTAACATATGAGATTTGAATGAATACATACATTGAATCAATTAAAATATGCATGTGGATGGCTTTCTTTCCAAACATGGACAAACTTGGATGCATTTTTAGTATAATATCCAAGAATTAAACCATAAAATGAACTACATTTCTAGGTTTGAAATCTCACGTTCCAAAAGGAGAGTTCGACCTAGTTACCTCGAATTTTAAGCATTAAGGACAGTTCCCTTTTAACAAAGAGGGAAGTTGGTAGGATCATCCACATTTGGGCCCTAAGGCCATCTCCAACAATGGAGGGCTAAATATAGCCCACCCATAAAATTTAGTCCATCATTTACAATTTTTTATTTTGGGTGAAAAAAGGGGGGTTAACACCCCAAAAGCAAACTAAACAGACTCAGAACAAATCAAACAGGTTCGAGACACCCCTAACACATCATCAGCTAACAAGGAACCTACCCAACTAGGAGCAACATCATAAATACAGAAGCCCAGATCTCGATTGAAGCTCCCATTAGCCAAGCAATTTGCCATCATTTAGGGCTCGTTTGGTACACAAGACTGTCTTGGCATGGACTATGCTTAGGGGCTATCTTGGCTTGGCTTGGCTTGGTCTCATATGTATTTTATAATATATGTGACATGTATGTGTATATACATGTATATATGTATATTATAAATAATATAAACATATGTATGTATATATATATGTACACATACATGTATATACATGTATATATATTATAAAATACATATATATATATATATGTACACATACATGTATATACATGTATATATGTATATTACAATATATATAATACATATATAATGTATATGTGTATATATGTGTGTATATGTATACTATAATACATACATGGGTATAATATATATACACATATATGTATATATACGTATATATATATATGTATTGTAATATATAATATATATTACATATATACATGTATGCTATTATTATAATATTAATATGTATATGTGTATATGGGTATATTATAATAATAATATACATGTATATATGTATATGTATATTATATATGTATATATGTGTATGTATATATATACACATATATGTACATATATACATATATTATAAATTTATGTGTATATACATGTATATATGTATATTATAGTATATGTGTAAGTAAGTTTAATAATAATAATATATGTTATTAATTTTACAATATAATATATGCATTTTATACATTGGTGAGCATTGGGACTAGCTAATCCTCCCCTTCCACATGGGATTCTAGTCCCCTCCTAAGGAGGTGTTTTTGGTGGGCCCAGTATTAGCAATCCCATCTAAGACTAGGATTAGATAAAACAAACATGGTACTAAATTTAGTCCAAGCCAATCCAAGTCAATCCCGTGTACCAAATGAGCCCTTATAGTTTTTTAAGGAATAATGCTGGACTATATTTTTACCGTTTCCAATGCATGGCTAAATCATAGCCCCCTCAATATTTTATTAGTTTTTAGTGTATTATTTAAATATATTGGATAATTGAATTAAAGTACTATTTTAGAAGAGAAAAATATTTTTGGATAGGATATGATTAATTTAAAAACAACAACAGCCCACCCAAGAAACTAAAACATTAATTTAAAAACAACAACACATTAATTTAAGGATTTTTAGCCGTTTTACCCCCTGAACTATTACCCTTTTCGAACTTACCCCTCTCAATTATTTCATCTGCCGATTTAGTCCTTAAACTCATTAAAAATAGCCAATATAGCAGTTGCCGTTAGTTTTTTGAAAATTTCATCCATATTTCCATCTAAATAAGCATGTGCCCATCACATCTTGCCGCACTTATTTTTTGCTAGATAGATACTTCCACCATCGTATAAAATCTTGAACCGAGAACAAAATCCGTAACATATCTAAGGAAAACATGGTTTTTAATCATCTACCTACACATAAAAGCGAACAAATGGAACAAAAGAACAACCCTGACAAATAACAATTGAGTGATTTGCAACAAACTCCGCCATATACAATGTAGAACCACATTTAGAGAATATTAGCAATGTTAGAGAGTGAGTTTTGGGAGAATGATTTGATTGAGAACATTAGCAATGTTATCAATGTTAGATATGGTGGTACGAGAATGTTGAGCTGCGTTGAGTTGCAGAGGCAAAGAACACCATCTCTCACTTTCCCTCCGACCAAACATCCTCTTCAACCTCTTTCACACAAACCACAAACCCACACCAAGCAAACAAAAAACACATCCTAGTACACACAAAAACCTCATATGTTATCGAAGCTTATTCAATTTTTCAATCAAGACCACATAACATTACAAAGATGTATACTTAGTCCATTGACAAAGACATTTTGCACCATCCTTCTTTGTTGTCGCCTTAACGACTGGTTATTGATGGAAGACCCAAAAAAGGAACTAATTATTATTGATATCAAGGGCTTAATTGGGTTGTTTTCCCAACCATCCTTCTTGGTCTATGAAAGAAGCTGGATTTGTTAAATATGCCACTTCCTGATCTGATAACTTCTTCTCCCACGGGACACGATGGGACATATCTGCTCCAGGACCTTTGCAATTCACCTCTGAGAATGTGATGAAATTCCTGTTCGATAATGTCAAAAAAAAAACAAGAGAATTAAAGTTTAATATCTGGCATAATTTTAATATTCTCTTCACATAGACAAAGATATATAAAATAAAAAAGGAAAAAGAGAACTTACAGTGATCTCTTATCCCATGTGGACCAACCCTCTGGGGTTATAATATTTTCCATATATGTGGAGGCAAACAATACTCTTGAATAATTTCTGTATGGTCTTCCTAAAAATATAGGGCCTGTTCCATTTACATAGCAATCTTTGAATACATAACCACTAGTTTCCTTTAGGCCCTTACGACCCTGCGCTGTGATAAAACCAGGTACACCTATTTTGTCTGTTACTGATTTTAACTGGCATTTCTGCAAGGAAATATTTCAACATATTATGTTTTATAAGTCCTATCTAAAATAGTGAAATTCAATAAGACTCGAATGAAATTTGTCCCAATTATGTCCCGTCACGGCCACCAAATAGGGTACGAGAGAAAATAAAGAAATTTACCTCATAAATTGATTGGCCATTGCCCCAAATGAAGTCTATAGCCCCTTCAACAAAGCAGTCATAATAATAGTGACGACCAGCGTCATCACTCAATGTGTCTTGCAAACTAATGAAAGCACAACGATAAAAACTTGCTTTATCTCCAGAAATTGAAGCTGCAGGTGCCCAAGTAGTTTTCCTTCCATTTGGACCCGGTGTGATAAGACGGTCATATGAATTCTGTAACCACCAAAATTAAGACTTTAAACGATAAATAAATGATAGTAGCTTTAAAACAAACAAACAAACACTGTCTACATGAATTTTAACCTTGAATATTATATTCCGTGCCACAAAATTATCTGCAAACAACTTGAATGTAGGACTGTCAATAACACTGCCAAAATCTCCATATTCGATTGCGGTAACATGTCTAGGGTCGCCTTCAAGAATAATATATGGTTTGTTTCGAGGAATCACAACTTTTTCCCTAATGAAAATGTCATATATTTAGAGTTTCGATTTTTATTTTATGGATTAGAAAAAAATAATTTAAACTTGAAGAAGTTTGTGCTACTTACATGTAGAGACCATGGTTAATAAGGATACGAGTCCACAAAGAGTTATTTGACGGTATAGAATCGATGGCTTGTTGCACTGTGGTAAAATTTCCTCGACCACTCTTATCGACCATGATGGTTTTTGAAATATAGTCTTGAAAATCATATTTCATTTCATTATAGGGTGCACCCGAAATTGTACCGAAGAAAAAGAAGAGGAAAAATATGGTTGGTATAAGAGAATCCATATCCCAATACTGCAAGATGAGCTAGCTTAGCAAATTTAGAACAATGAGAACCTAATTTGGCTTAGGAAGATGGAAATTCTTCATCTCATATAGAAAGATAAAAAGTGTCTGAATGCTGTGCACAAAATCCTTTTGACTGACAACTCAGATTAATTAAGCACAGTGAATCTACTCTAAGTCCCCGACTCTATAAAAAATATATATGTTCACACGAAAAAATTGGCAACCACTTACTAGGGAGTTATTATTAGCACTTCAAATTAGCCAATAACAATTACCTTTTAAGATTTCTCTTATTTTTATGTGGATATACATTAATGTGGCATCTTACATGATAATAAATCAGTAGCTTAGCCAATAACAATTACCTTTTAAGATTTCTCTTATTTTTATGTGGATATACATTAATGTGGCATCTTACATGATAATAAATCAGTAGCTTAGCCAATAACAATTACCTTTTAAGATTTCTCTTATTTTTATGTGGATATACATTAATGTGGCATCTTACATGATAATAAATCAGTAGCTTAGCCAATAACAATTACCTTTTAAGATTTCTCTTATTTTTATGTGGATATACATTAATGTGGCATCTTACATGATAATAAATCAGTAGCTTAGCCAATAACAATTACCTTTTAAGATTTCTCTTATTTTTATGTGGATATACATTAATGTGGCATCTTACATGATAATAAATCAGTAGCTTAGCCAATAACAATTACCTTTTAAGATTTCTCTTATTTTTATGTGGATATACATTAATGTGGCATCTTACATGATAATAAATCAGTAGCTTAGCCAATAACAATTACCTTTTAAGATTTCTCTTATTTTTATGTGGATATACATTAATGTGGCATCTTTCATGATAATAAATCAGTAGCTTCTGCCAACAGGTCTAGCCTAGGAAAAAAGGGCCTTGACTTGTAGATTAGTGGTCTTCGGTTCGAACCTTCATGGCACTAGTAGTGTGAGAAAGTCCCTCCTCCTTGTAGTTTATTTATACTATCGCTTAAATTAAAAAATAAAAATAAAAATCAGTAACTTCTAATCATGCCATTTCTTGCCACATAAGTTTATATTCTTACTTGGATGGTTTGCGGTATGTAACACTTTAGTCTCTATCTTTCAAAAATTGGAAAAAACAACTTTGAACTTACAATTGTGATACAACTGGCCCCTTTCTACCCCAAAACTATCATGTTAACCAACATTTTTTTTACGGAACACTTAAGTTGACATATTTTTTTGCTTGCATGGGTACGCGAGATCAATTCCACGTGTGTAATTTTTTATTTGTTGTCTATTTGTCAAAAAATATTTAAAAAAATTAAATTGACTGTTAAACTGGGAAGGAATCAATGTAAGAATTCATAAGTTTAAGGTTGTTTTTGTTAATTTTTAAAAGAAATGAACTAAATTGTCACTGACCCCAATCTACAGGCGTGCATAGGTAATTGACACAGTAATTATTTATTTATTTCAAACGGGCGAGTTGCACTAAAGTTTAGTGAAAAAAAAAAGGGTTATTGATTTCAATGGTCCTCCAACTATTGCTCCAGTATCATTTTGGTCCACTAATTAAAATTTTCATTTCAATGGTCCTTTAACGTCCTTTAACTCTTAATTTGGTATCAAAATCGTCCTACAGTCAAAGTCTGTCAACTATTCTATGAAATTGAAGGGCAAAATCATCTTTTCAGGGCATTCCAACCTTTCCCTCTTTCTCTCTCTTTGATGATTCGACAGCCACCAACTCCAACCTATCGCAGCCCACCCTAGCATCCTTTCTCTTTGTCTCCTCCCTCTCTCTCTGTTTGTTGAATCAGATGGTGAAAGGAATGAAGAACACAACCATAAACTGCTCTCTAAACCCTCACAAGTTCAATCTGTTTAAAGGTTTCCAAGAGATTCTAAGCTTTTTTGTTTTGTTTTTTTGGAATATTTTTGAACCATCTGGACATGAAACATGTCTTCTCTCAAGTGGGACAGTTGAAATCTAGTTAGCATGTACAACCCATCAGTATAAGATTGTTTGGTTTTGTTTTTGAGGGTACTGCCCTAAAAAGATAAGAAGAAAAAGACTAATATGGAATTCATTTGGTTTTGAGGGTACTGCCCTAAAAAGATGATTTCGCCCTTGAATTTAACGGCAAAATTGACAGGCTTTGACGGTAGGACTAATTTGATACCAAATGAAGAGTAGAAGTACCATTGAAATGAAAAATTTAGTTGGTGGACCAAAATGATACTGGAGCAATAGTTGGGGGACCATTGAAATCAATAACCCCAAACAAAAAAAAAGGGGGTTAATTACACTTTAGTACCCTGTGGTTACACCCTTAAAATATGTTAATCCCTATCTTCTCAATTTTTTCAGTAACATACTCGAATTTTTAAATTTGTTACAATGTGGTTCCGCCATTAGGATTTCTGTCATATCTCTCCATTAGTTGCCTACGTGACACTATATGTCCCATATTTTTCAATTTTTGTTAATTTTAAATTGATTAAAATATGAATAAAATATTTATTTATTTATTTATTTTTAATAAATATATTATTAATTTTTTAATCAATTTAAAATTAACAAAAATTGAAAAATGTGGGACCCACAATTCTACGTAGGCAACTAACGGAAACCCTAACGGCG
>NW_018924955.1:0-12767 GCF_002207925.1 Prunus avium | reverse complement strand
TTGTTGCACTTTTTGGAGTATTTAGAAGTATAAATTTTTTGAGTGGGGTTGCACATTAAGCGATTCTTCGCATTTGACTTATGAACACAACCTCTTTTTCTTTCCGTACATTGATTAAAATTCAGGACTACAATGGATGGGCCTTTGGAAAGAAGCCCCAATCTCTTCTCATTACTATTTTTTTTTTCTCTGATGGCTTTCTCTTGCCTTAACCATAGACTTTTGATGCAGGGAAAGAAAAGAACATTGGGAGAGAACATTACTTTGTCTGCATCTGAAAAAACTGGTCAATGCAATTATGCTTTGAATACTGAGGATTCACACTCAGAACCAAGTTCCAGCTGCCTGCAAGATGAAGAAATGGATGTTCCAGAAGTTGTAGAGGAGATTATTGAGATGTTACTCACTGGGTTGAGAGATACGGTATGAGGAACAATCTGTCTTTGTGGTAATTACAGTTGTTTAATTTAGCTAACTGGTTTATCCTTTTCACCGACCTTTTTGATTAATCCGTGAGGTGCAATCCTCAAAATAGTTTGTGGTCCTTGAGGAATAAATGCTCATCACATCTCCTCTTCCCTTTTGGGATGTGAGCAACTATTTTTGACATGGACTAATTTCAATATGCCTGTCTTTCATCTTCTTCCATAAGTTTTAAGTCTCCTATCAAACTACAAATGAGAGTTTCTTTTGCACGGATATAGGTTGAACCAGAGAGAAACTGACATTGGCAGTTTTTCAACCTTGTTTTAGTTTTTTATTTTTTTCTCTTTTATTGTTAAACTTATCTTTCCTTTTGCTCATGTGATATTTACTTGTTACTAATAGTATGTTTATGCAGGACACAGTTGTGCGTTGGTCTGCTGCAAAAGGTATTGGCCGCATTACTTCATGTCTTACATCTGCTCTTTCAGAGGAGGTCCTGTCATCTGCCTTGGAGCTATTTTCACCAGGCGAGGTATAGTGTGGGTGCTTTCTTTAGCTTATTGTTCCACACGCCTACCATTAAAATGGTTAAACTGTTCATGTTGGAAAATCTTTCATATTTAAATGGTGTACCGTACCCTCTAAGATATTTCATTTTATGTGCTTTCATTAGTTAGTTGAAATTATATCAAATTTGTAGTTCAAACATTTGTGCTGAGATGTTATATTTTCCAGGGTGATGGGTCATGGCATGGTGGTTGCTTAGCATTGGCCGAATTGGCACGGAGAGGGTTGCTTTTACCTATCAGCCTTCCTAAAGTAGTACCTGTTGTCGTGAAGGTGTCTTGAAAATTGATATTTCTCTTACCCACTTATAAATCTAGTGTATATTAGTTGACATTTTTGTTCAACCATATCAAAGTGTATGCCATATTGATCCAATGACAAAAGTTTTCCCTCAATAATGAAATGATTTTACATTTACATTATAAATTGAATGCCTTTTCTCTTTTTCTTCGGTTTCTTTTTTCGTTATGTTATATGATGTAGGTGTACTATACTTCTTGGTACATATGTCATATTTGAACTCTACTTTGGTTTTGTGGCCTTAGGTAATGTTGAGCTTGAAAATTTCTCTGCACTAGGTTGTTCTAATATGGTGCTGTTGCTCTGTTGAAGTTTAGTGAAAGATTAATGATCAATGTAAATGCTGAATTAGAAAACTTTGACATTTATAATGCATATATATATATATCATGATCACTTTTGAATCCTTTTCTAGTAATACCTATCTATACATTTTATAATCGCTTTTTATGCATAAGTGCCAGAAAGATAAATGCTTGGCTTGCAGAGGATAGAAATTAGCACTGATGATGAGTAATTTCTAAACAGGCACTACACTATGATATTCGAAGAGGTCCGCATAGTGTTGGATCTCATGTACGGGATGCTGCAGCTTATGTTTGTTGGGCTTTTGGTCGTGCATATTATCACAAGGATATGAGAAATATATTGGACCAGCTTGCAGCACACCTTCTAACAGTGGCCTGCTACGATCGTGAGGTGCTAACTTTTACTATTAGTATTATTTTCCCTATTGTTTCATACAACATGTGATTCTGGTTTTTTAATTTTATTTTTATGATGCTTAGGTGAACTGTAGAAGAGCAGCTGCAGCCGCTTTTCAGGAGAATGTTGGAAGACAGGGTAGTTACCCACATGGAATTGACATAGTGAATACTGCTGACTATTTTTCACTTTCTTCACGAGTAAACTCTTACGTTCATGTTGCTGTCTCTATTGCACAATATGAGGGTTATCTTTATCCATTCGTGGATGAGCTGCTGTATAGCAAAATTTGTCATTGGGTATGCTCTAACTTGAATTGTTTTGATTTATTTCAACTGCTTGTACAGTTTCCACCCCTTAGCTTATTTTCTCCACAAACATAGCTACGAAATTGTGCCTGGAAAGTATGTGTTTATATATCACCATAGAACTTATAAAGCATGTTTACTGTATATATCACCTAGTTTGTAACTCCTTCGGAAAACTTCATGTGTCACAAACTAGCTTAAGAAAATAAGTTATTGAACCAGCCCATAAAATTGTTGGTTGGTCTCTTAGTACATGACAAGTCTTTGGGCCTTGGGCCATTACTTTGGCAGAACAGTTGTTAAGTCAGTAGTAAGTTGGTTCTCAAAGGTCTCTCTTTTTTGTTGTTAATTTAGATTGCTACTGGTAGACTCTGTGTACTGTACTGAAAAATTCATGTATTCATGCAGCATGAAATCTTTTCTATGTAGTGTGGAACAGTGGAAGGTAGTAGTATATTCATTCAGAAGGAAGAAAAGGTCTGAACTTTGAATGTTTCTCTGACGGGTGTGAGAATCCTGATTCCAAGGACCTGTAAAAAGTGACTAATTGTGTTTGTCAGTGTGACTGCTACCAGTAAAAGGACAAAACAAAAACAAAAACAAAAAACACAACAATGTTGTAAGAACAAAAATTTTGTTGGCATACATGATTTGCTCTGAGTAGCACATAGATTGTGATTTTCTTTTGTAAATTTTGTCCATATTCCTATGAATTTCATCATTCAGCATCAATACTTTTGTTACTGTAGCATGCTATAGCAAGTTTAATATGCTGAAAAATATGGAGATTTGTAATTACTCAATGTTATCAGGATAAAGGCTTGAGAGAACTTGCTGCTGAGGCCCTTTCTGCACTTGTTAAATACGATCCTGACTATTTTTCAAACTATGCTTTGGAGAAAATAATTCCTTGTACTCTCTCATCTGATTTGTGCATGCGCCATGGAGCGACACTAGCAGCTGGGGAACTAGTTTTGGCACTACATCGATGTGATTATGCTCTTTCCGCTGGTTGGTATTCTTACCTCTTGGAAATATAAGTGAAAAGCTCAGAGTACACTAAATTTAAATTCTTAGATTTAAAATTTAAAAGGAATCTTTGTATGTTGCTTTGTATATTTCAAATAAACCAACTTAGGAACCGAACTTGGGAAGAAGTAATACCTGGAAATGAAAACAATATTATAGGGGGAAAAAAACGTGTACATAAAAGCATAATTTTTTTAATTTTTTGATTAATTTAAAATTTTTGCCTTTTCTGAATGGTTCTTGTTTACCGGTTATGGTCTTGATTGCAAAAACCATTATGATAGTGTATAACTTGTCATCAGATAAGCAAAAGCGTGTTGCTGGTGTTGTACTTGCTATTGAGAAAGCACGCCTTTATCGTGGAAAAGGTGGAGAAATTATGCGTTCAGCTGTTTCCCGGTTCATCGAATGTGTATCGATATCTTCTGTGTCACTGCCAGAAAAGATAAAGCGCAGTTTGCTTGATACACTTAATGAGAATTTGAGGCATCCTAATTCTCAGATTCAGGTGGTTATTTCTTATTGTGAAGGCTTGTAGCTAATTGCTTATTTTATTTCTTTGTGATATCTGAATTGTGAATCAAGTTTTTCAATGTGATATGCAGGATGCTGCTGTTAATGCTCTGAAGCACTTCGTCCAAGCATATCTGGTTGCTGCATCTGTTGGTAGAACTGGTGATATAACATCAAAGTACCTAGAACTCTTGACTGACCCAAATGTGGCTGTAAGAAGAGGATCAGCATTAGCGATAGGTGTTTTGCCACGTGAACTTTTTGCCCACAGGTGGAAGGATGTGCTCCTGAAGCTTTGTACCTGTTGTGCAATTGAGGTGTAAAAGAAGTTTTAAATCTCATTGCCTTTCTCCTCTTTTGGTGCAAAATATAAATGATGATCTCCTAATTGACTGTACTTCATATGCAGGATAACCCTGATGATAGAGATGCCGAAGCACGAGTCAATGCTGTCAAAGGACTTGTGTCAGTGTGTGAAGCATTAGCTCAGGAAAAAGAACATTCTGGTATTGATACTGTGGAGGATGACATGTCTTTGTTCCTTCTCATCAAGGACGAAATAATGATGACTTTATTGAAAGCTCTTGATGACTATTCCGTTGATAACAGAGGTGATGTGGGTTCTTGGGTGCGTGAGGCTGCTATGGATGGCCTTGAGAGATGTACATATATACTATGCAAGAGAGATTCTGTTGGTCTCACTGGAAGATCAGGTCAAATCGATTCTGTTCTGGAGTTGCAGAACAGTGATGACAGTAACCAGTTGTATTCATTGTTTGATGCAAATCTTGCTACCAGTATAGTTGGAGGAATATGTAAGCAAGCGGTAGAGAAGATGGATAAACTGAGAGAAGCAGCTGCAAAGGTGCTACAGAGGATTTTGTACAACAAGATAGCCTATGTCCCACATATACCACACAGGAAAAAGTTGGAAGAAATTGTTCCTAATAAAGCTGATTTAAAGTGGGGGGTAAGTATACACTGTCCAAATCTATACTATTGTTGGTAAATAATTGAAGTTCTTTGACGGAGAGCCCATCATGTACTTGCTTGTAGGTACCAGCTTTTTCATATCCTCGTTTTGTACAATTGCTTCAATTTGGCTGTTTTAGCAGATCAGTGCTATCTGGGTTGGTTATCTCTATTGGTGGGTTGCAAGATTATTTAAGGAAGGCATCACTCACAGCATTGTTAGAGTATCTTCAAGTGGTAGAAAGTGAAGACCAGAAGGAGAGGTCCAGAGAGTATATGCTATCTACTGACATGCTTTGGGTTCTCCAGCGGTACGGGAGATGCGACAGAGTCATTGTGCCTGCATTGAAGGTAGTCTCAGATAAAACCTATTGCTTAGAAATATGAATCTTATCGTTTTATGGCAATTAAAGGAATGGGGGGCCCTTCTTTTCTTGATTGCATGCCCTACTATTAGGTGACCAAATTTTTCTGCCCCTCATTCTAGTAAAAGGGCAAGACTGGTTTATTATTGTACTTATTTCTTGATTACTTTATATGTTTTCTACGTACACATACCTATAACTTATGTGCTGGAGATCTTTATTTATTTGGGAATCAATATCGATATTGATGTTAATGTAATTATGTAACCACATGGTTGTAAAATATGAGAAAGCAGAGTTAAGTAATTAGTTAGCTTTTTGTTTCCTTCTACCTCCTTGGCTGGCTTCACAGAGAGGATGTCACGACCATGTGTAAACAAGTTCATAACCTATTTGCCCATCATCGCAGTAAATTATAGCTATAAACTTAACTAGATTAGCTCCCTAATTTCTTTTTATTCATTTTCTCATGTTTGTTTGTTTGTGTGCCTTCCCACTTATATTACAACTCGGACATTAAGCTTGCACAATTTTTTTATTATCTAGTTTTAGTGCAACATTTTCCTGCCTTGCTTGGTCAAGTTCCTTGATTTTGATGAAATCTCTTTGGTATTGCAGACCATTGAGATTCTATTCAGCAAACAGATATTGTTGAGTATGGAGGTTAGCCCTTATCATCTTGAAACTTTTGGCTCTATATGGTTTTTTGCCACTCTCACGATTATATATGATGATTTATTTGGATCTCAATTTCAATAAACAGGCTCATACACTCGTTTTCTGTACCGGTGTTTTGGATTCTCTGGAAGTTGAATTAAAAGGGTCAAGGGATTTCTCCAAACTATATGCAGGCATTGCAATACTTGGATATATTGCTTCAGTTTCGGAATCAATAAACACTCGGGCCTTCTCTCATCTTCTCAGTTTTCTAGGCCATCGCTACCCTAAGGTTTGTGGTTCCATGAAGTTTAAGTGTTTATGAATTAAAACCCTATTCATAATTGCATTGCCTCCTTTACATGAAGCATCTTGCTTTCAGAGTGAATTCTCTCTTAACGGATTATATTTGTTCTTTCCTCAACGCAGATACGGAAAGCTTCTGCTGAACAAGTTTACCTTGTCCTCTTGCAAAATGGGGGTCTTGTGGCCGAGGACAAGATAGAGAAAGCACTTGAAATTATTTCAGAAACCTGTTGGGAAGGTGACCTGGAAGCAGCGAAGATCCGTAGGCTAGAGTTGTACGATATGGCTGGACTCGACACAGATATACTTCGGAAGGCTAGTAGCAGAGTCTCAAATAAGGATGATAGCAGAAAGCCAACAGCAGATGAAAATGCATCATATTCCTCGTTAGTTGAGTCATCTGGATTCTAAATGTCTAAAAAACTAATGCTCGGATTTCTGCTAGTACCGTCCTTCCCTGTAGTTTGCTTTAGTTCTATCTGTGTGCTTCAAGATACTTGCTGAAATTTTGTTCGGGAATCTCCAAAGATCTAAATACGTATCAAGAATGAATATATGAGAGCTTGTTTGTGTAATTTGATCTGCTTGTTTATCATGTTCATGATAAGTGTTTGGTAAGCAGTGCTTTGTAAATAGATGCACTGAGATGAATTAACTGAGCACAATTTTGAGATTTTGTCAGAAGTGTTTTTGTGTGAATTTTTTTACCTAATGATACACGAGCTCAAATAAGAGATGAAATGAATTAATTGTTTCTCTTTAAATAACTATTTATCCAAAATAAATTTTAATTAAGTTCTGTATTTCCTCTCTCTTCATTTAATTATGTTTTGCACACTTCCTCACATCACTAACTAGCAATCAATCCTCAGATTTATTTATTGATACAAATTTTGCGAATTTTAAAAGACACCGAACTTTCCAACCCTCTCTTTCCTTTACAAGAACAAGACTTAACTTGAAACACCCCCCATCTGCTAATCTCTCTATCGCTTCACAAAAAATTTTAAAACAAAAATAAAAAACATCCCCTAGTATCTGCTTCCTAAGCAAGCGCCATCATCATGATCATTGATCATCAGCAATAATGGTGTTGACCCGCTCACATTCGTCTATCCATTCACTGTAGACGTCTATGGGTTCGGTCAAAGCCGTGATGGTTGTGCTATAACTCTCTTGGCAAACGCTGCAGAGAGCCTCCCCAATCATGTTCTTCATGTCAATGTCGCATTCGACGCTGCTCCCGTGGTTGCAGAAGGGGCAACAGAATGCAGTGTCAAGCTTGTCCATTCGCTTCTTAGCAACAGGCTTGGCCCTCGACTTTCTCTTCCCCATTGATCCTCAAAAAATCTGTGTCCCGAGTGAGTGTTTATGTTCAAGATATGCTAAAATATGAAAATATGGCAACTTCTGTATGTTGTGTTCTTCTCTATAATAAGGAGGTATTTATAGAAAGCGATAAAGTCCTAATTGTACAAGGATTGGTTTACTACACTTAATACTAATAATTCTTTAAACTATTCCACGGTTGGCCCAACTCAACAATTAATTGGATAAATAACAATGTTACGTAATATAAACGGAAATAAATTTTTCGTTAAAGAAACTCATCAAGTTGGATTTCCTTTCTCTCTTTCTTTCTCTTTCTATTTCTCTCTCTCTTTTTCTTCTCTCTTTTTTCTTCTTCTTTTCTCTTCTCCCTGTACCGCCGACAGTCTCTCTCTTTCTTTCTCTTTTTCTTTCTTTCTCTTTTTCTTTCTTTTCTTTCTCTTTCTCTTTTTTCTTGTTCTTCTTCTCTCTCTCTCTCTTTTCTTCTACCTCTTTTTTTTTTTTTCCCTATCCCTCTCTTCTTCTCCCTACGTTATTTCTGGTTCTATTTTTTTTTTCAAATCCCTTTTTCTTCTTTCTTCTTCCATATGAATTTATCTTGTAGATCTTGTACATCTGGGTTCAATTCTTGTATATTTGGAATCAGATTCCAAACCGTCAGTCTCTCCCAAACCTTCACAAAGTTGAAGGAGCAAAGGCCAGGTAAGCAATTTTAGGTCTTTGCTTTAGGAAATTTGGACTTACAATGTAGAAAGGTTTAAAATTTGCATCTAATTTTGGTTTTTAAGGAATCAGCCATATATGTCTTTATACATGTACTCAGGCAAGCAATTTAGTGCCTGCAAGGTTTTGGCCAGATCCACATGCCTATTCTTGGTACCCATCTATGTTACTTTTATTTTCCCTGTCTTTGTAGACGATGTTACTTTTATTTTCCCTGTCCTTAACATGAATTTATTGCTGCAAACTGGGATTACTATTTAGTTTAGCTTTGCTTATGAATGCTAAATTTGCTGATTGGTTTAGTTACTTGGTTTTCCAGACTTTGTTGCAATGCACTGATGCCTTGTATTGCTTTATGTTAAGAGGGATGGCATGATTCTTTACATGCGTTTGATGGTTCTGATTGCCATGGTTTATTATTATTTGTTAGGTAGGATCCAAGGTTCGGTAAAAACAAAAACAAAAATCACCATTAATGCGGTAAAAACAAAAACAAAAATCACCAATAATGCGGATAATGCGGGGCAATATTATATTACAAAAACCCTAAACCATAATGCGGATAATGCGGGGCAAAAATCACCAACATAAAACGTATATAAAACCCTCCCAATTAAAAAAGATCATCAAAACCATGGCTGGTTGTGGTTCTCCCTGTGGAGCCTGCAAGTTCTTGAGAAGAAAATGTGTGACGGGGTGTATTTTTGCGCCTCATTTCTGCTATGAAGAGGGAGATGTTGATTTTTCTGCCATCCACAAGGTTTTTGGCGCAAGCAATGTGTCGAGGCTTTTAGTTCACCTTCCGTTGAGCGATCGATGCAAGGCCGCAATGTCGATATCATATGAAGCTCAAGCCAGGATTCAAGATCCCATATATGGATGTGTTTCACATATTTTTGCTCTCCAACAGCAGGTTAATCATTTAGTACCCTTTGTATGTTCAGATTGGGTTTCTGTTCAGATTGTATGTTGAAGTAACTGATGAGTATATGCTTTTGGTTTGAACTTTTCAGGTGGTCAACTTACAAGCACAGTTAGCTTTCCTCAAGGATCAAGCAGCTCAAAGCTTTGTCAATGGCTCTGCTGTAGCAAACCCTAATCAAGCAGCTCAAAGTTGGTTTCATGAGTTAGAAAATTCATCCAACTCCATGCCACAATTCAATTCAACCCACATCAATAATCCTGGAACTACATCAGGCAATGGGATGAATACATGCCACAATTCAATTCAACCCACATCATACTATGAGAATGAAATTATGAATTCAAATAACTCTGTTAATGGGGGTTATGAAAATTCAATCAGGCAATGGGATGAATACAACAGGCAATGGGGTTTTCAGGATGCTGATGAGCTTCAATCAGTGGTTTCCAGCTACATTCACCATCGATGAGTATATTGGGATGAATATAACTTTGTAATATGTATATGGAACTCCTTATTTATCTTTTGAATGAAAGCTTTGTATTCTGGGATGCCTTATGAATGTGAAGTAAGGAAATATTTATGTTTATCATAGAGCTTCTATTTATAGATAAATTATACTTTTATCAGGTAATTTTGATAATTATTTAAAAAAAACATATATATTTGATATAACAACGCGCATTGCTTGTTGTCAAAACATAAACAACAACGAGCACAGACATGTTGTCATAATATTATAAGACAACACGCTCGGCACGTTGTTGTCAATCGCTCCTACAACGTGCGCGTGTTGTGGTTAATGTTGTTCACAACGAGCGCCAAAATAAATGACGACGTTCAACGCGTGTTGTCGAAAGCCCTACACCTTTTAACGACATCGGCTTCAACAATGTGCGCCGCATGTTGTCAATATGTTTTCACAACGCACATTGCGCGTTGTGAAAGGACATCGGAGGAGGCAGGGTGGTAGTAGTGGGAACTACCAAGTAGAAGGTTTCTCAACAGCAAAACATCGGAGATCATGTTCCACAGTGCGATTTAAGACTTCAGTTTGACCGTCTCTTTGATGGTGGTAGGATGAACTACGACGGAGCACCGTAGCCTGAGCCTTAAAAAATGAATCCCATAAACTAGAGATGAAAATGGGATCACGATCACTGACAATTGTTTTCGGCATGCCATGGAGGCAGAAAATCTCCTTCATAAAAAGGTCAGCGACCTGCAACGGTAAAAGGATGAGTCAATAGAATGAAATGGCCATATTTTGTGAGGCGATCAATAACGACTAACACCACATTTTTCCTACAGGTCTATTCTAGGAGCCTTATAGTGTCCCACTTGGACAAGACCTGATATTTCCTATGCTGTAAATCAAGTCTGTCAATTTATGCATACTCCAAGAGAATGTCATCAAAATGTGCTTACTCTTTCAAAAACAAACTACATGTTTTCTAATTAGCTGGAGTGCTAAGAAGCAGCAGTCAGTATCAAGATGCTCAACTGAAGCAGACTACATATCAGTTGCTTTGACTACAAAAGATATTTGCAGATATTGACTTCAAACTTCCTGATATTCATGTCTTATGGTGTGATAATATCTCAGCAATTGCCTTGGCATCTAATCCAGTGTTCCATTCAGGAACCAAACACTTTGAGTTGGATTTTCGTGTAACGCCCCGAAACCGAGCACGTAACATTGCCACACCTTTTTGACAACGCAATGTTACAATCCTTAACCCAACATATCATAACACTACAATCTCAATAGAATGCAAGGCATTTAAGTTTAAATAAATAAAATACTAAATAGTACGGAAACAAAAAATTTAAGTGGAAGGCCCAAAAGAAAACAAAAAAACTTTAATTTTATATAATACGAGTCATGCCACAATGAAGTAGTAGAGTTACGCAAAATCAACCAAATCTTACTATCGCCACTGCAATGTCAAACTCCTCATGATCACCTAGATTCCATACTTACTTGGATTCTTTCACCATAGTCCACATCACTTTGATATCACCACCATCAACTGAAATGGACGAACCTCCAGGATTTACCTCGAACGTAATATAAGCCAACTAGAACTTAGATTCCTAGAAGGAAAACAATATTCAACCGTAAAGGGATCAATTCACAACCCCAAAAGTCCTCTATTATACATTATTTAAATAATCTCCAAAAATCCAGAATTCATCTTCCACATTAAATGTCAAAACCAATTCAGAAGACCTAACTCATGCATTCCTTAATATAATAGTTCACATATTTCATTTTATTTTGTATCAAACTCAACAATCCATACAATCTCGATAATAAAAACTCTAGAACATATTTACAGCAATCAAACCAACTTAAATATTTACCTCAGTTCTCTGAATTGATATGAAATTCTCAATGAAGCTACCAAAAAGAACAAACAACTATCGAGAAGGCTAAAGTGGTTGGATGGCCACAAAACTTGGATATGTCGCGGGATCAGGATTCTGAACAACTTTCATGAAGGATATTTTATCCTCTAAGCAAGGGAAACCGACATTCCATTTCCAGAGTGAATAAGCTAAACACACTACAAAAAAAAATCGCAGCAGTCGTCATTATTTGGTGACATCTGCTGGGGTGACTAAAGCCTTTAGTCACCCCAGCAAATGTCACCAAATAATGGTGACTGTTGCCACTTATTTTTGTAGTGACAGCAGAATTGCAAAAAAAATAATGATCAGACTCACCACGAACACATTTCCAGATAGTAAACGTGGTCCTATATTGAATTACCAAATGTAACTGAAGAATTACCAACAGTAGCCGAAGAAGAACATAATGAATGAAACTGATTTGAACACTGCGGACATTTTGGAGACCCTGTCTTAAATGATCTTTTGTTATTTTGTAGGTGCATATGATGCGGTTTGCTATGATTAATTGTGGAAGATATTAGGGGTGAAGCATGTGGATCAACGTAATGTTTTCAATATGCAGGGTACTCTTTTTCCTTAGTTTGGGTTTTTGTTGAATTGAATTTTCCTCAAACAAGGTTAAATGAGGTCAACGTGTTCTTCATTGCCTTTTGTAAACTCTTATAATTTGAATAAAATTAATCATTTGATTAAAAAAATTAATTTATGAATAAAGAGCACACTCTTAGAGTTTTGCCATGGGCCTTCAATCACGCAGGGTCAACCCTTAGATTATGACCGTTGCCTAAAGGATGGGTTCAACTGAATCCCAGCAAAGAACGGACCAGATCAAAACCATTGTGACATTGACATATATAGACTTTGATTATTCTAAAGCTCGGTGGCTTAGTTATTCTTTCTTCTTTTTTACTTTAGGGTTGCTCTGTTATTTGGTGGAATTTGCATGTTTGTCTGCTAAACATGTTTTTTTCTCACAACCTGTTGTGTGTAATCTAACTGCTGGTTGCTTTAGAATTGGCAGTCTTTTTCTTTTTGTTTTGTGGCTAATTGCTCAGCCGAAATCCCTTTCTCATGATCGAAGACAAGCCAAGATAGATTTTAGCCTGTTGGTTTAGGGTTTAAGCTTTTATAAAATCTCTTTGATCAGAGCAGAGCAGTTCACTATTAATTTGGCAACTTGAAAGAAGAAGATCCTTTAACTTCGTCAATAATTTCCTCCTGGTT